>WOXC01002514.1:0-56540 GCA_011680675.1 Gymnobelideus leadbeateri
TGTGAGGCTTTGCTTTGGGGCTCACTTTGAGAAGTGTTGTGTGATTTGACCAGATGAGACTCTGGGCAGCCATTGAGAGCCCCCCCGGCTTTGAAAACCCAGGTGTTGATGCTTTCCTCTCTGGTAACTTGTGATTTGGTATTGATATAATGGTTGGACAGTTTGGAAGCCTGTCTGCTTGATCGGTCTGTATACTCTGAAGTTTGGGGTGCTGGCCTTTTCCCCCTGAACTAGGTAATATATGTTTGATTAAAGTAAGCTTGTTAACCCATTTTGAGTTGCTTTCCTTTACAAAAGCAGATCTAAGAACCTGTGTTGGTAGCCACTCTGGGGATGCTGGGGTGCTTGCTGCTATACCCTCATATATAGACATATATATGTGTATATATATGTGTGTGGTGTGTGTGTGTGTGTGTGTGTGTGTCACATAACCTAAAAAACACACACACACATTTATATTCCCTACAACTATCCCCATACTGAGAAAAGTTTCATAAGCTACAATTATCATTTTCCCATGTAGGAATGTAAATAGTTCAACTTGAAAGTCCTCTTTCATTGAATGACCATATTTTCCCCCTGAAACATTGTACTGAGTTTTGCTGCATAGGTGATTCTTAGTTTTAATCCTAACTCCTTGGACCTCCAGAATATCATATTTTAGCCCTCTGATCTCTTAATGTAGAAGCTGCCAGATCCATTCTTCTCCTCATTTGGCCTCTTTTGCCATTTGAGTTAATCTATTTTTAAGGTGTTATTTTCTTCAGTTAGGTTGTTGACTCTCTTTTCATGATCTTCTTACATCCTTCTCATTTCTGATTGTGTTTCCACAATATTCAAATTGCTTATTCTTGGCTGCTTATAATATTTTCTCCTTGATCTGGGAACTCCAGAACCTGGCTATAATATTCTTAGGAGTTTCCTTTTTGGGATCTTTTTCAAGAGGTGAATTCTTTCAATTTCTATTTTGCCCTCTGGTTCTAAAGTATCCTAAATTTTCCTTAAGAATTTCTTGAAGGATGATTTCTAGGTTCTTTTTTTGATCATGGCTTTCAGGTAGTCCAATAATTTTTAAATAATCTCTCCTGGATCTATTTTTTAGGTCAGTGTTTTTTCCAATGAAATATGTCACATTGCCTTCTATTTTATCATTTGTTTAAATTTTTTATTCATTTCTATTTAATTTTTATTATTTATTTATTTATATTTCACATTGCCTTCTATTTTTCATTTGGATCTGTTTAATAGTATCTTGATTTCTCATAAAGTCATTAGCTTCCATTTGTTCCAGTCTACTTCTGAAGGAATGATTCTCTTCAGTGAGCTTTTGAAATTCTTTTTCCATCTGGCAAATTAGCTTTTTAAGGCATTCTTCTCATTTGGCCTCTTTTGCCACTTGAGTTAATCTATTTTTTAAGGTGTTATTTTCCTCAGTCAGGCTATTGACTCTCATTTCATACTTTTCCTGCATCCTTCTCATTTCTCTTCCCAATTTTTCCTCCACTTCTCTTACTTAATTTTCAAAAATCTTCTTGAGCTCCTCCATGGCCTGTAATCAGTTGTTATTTATCTTGGCAACTTTTGGTGCAAGTATTCTGACTTCATTGTCTTCCTCCTGTTCTATGCTTTGATCCTTTTTGTCCCCAAAATAGGAATTTGTAAAGTTGGATTGCTCTGCTTGCTTTGCTTCCTTACATTGCCACTCAATTAACTTGACTTTTGAGCTCTTTGCCACAGTAGAACTCTGCTTCCAGAGTGGAGAGCTTTGTCCCAAATCACTAAGGTTTTCACAGTTGCTGGAGCTTTTGGGAGGGCATCCTCTCTACAGACACCACAAGCTCTAGCTCACTGGTCACACACTCCAAGACCACCACCCAAGACTGCAATCCAGATCCAGGCAGGTTAAAGCAAGAATGATTACCCACTGAATGGTCGCTTGGCCCCCCTATGATCCACAGACTGGAAGCTCTGAAGCAGCCATGTGGAGGTGGCTGTATGGCTGCCATGCCTCCATCCCCCCCAGTTCCAACAGAGTGCTACACTGACCTTTTACTTTTGTTTTTGGCATTTATGGGTTGATGTTTCTGCAAACTGCCACTGCTGCTGGTAATCCACTCTCCTGGAGTCTGCTCTAGCCCCTGCTGGTCAGGGGTCATCCTGTGGCTAAAACTGGGGGCTCACGCTGAGGTGGGCTTGGCTTCCTATGTGCTGCGATACACCCTTCCCATCTGCCTGCTGGGCTGCCTTCAGTGAGATTTGTTTCTGTCACTTTGTGGGTTCTGTAGCTCTAAAATTTGTTTAGAGTCATTTTTTATAGGTATCTGAAGTGGTTATGGGGGGAGCGCACAGAGTTTTCCTGCTTCTACCCCACCATTTTGGCTCTGCCCCCTCAGTGTTTTCTTTCACAACACAACAAATATGGTAATGTTTTGTATGACTG
This sequence comes from Gymnobelideus leadbeateri, assembly GCA_011680675.1. NCBI lineage: Eukaryota > Metazoa > Chordata > Mammalia > Diprotodontia > Petauridae > Gymnobelideus > Gymnobelideus leadbeateri. The sequence continues at coordinate 2,441 of WOXC01002514.1, forward strand.
CACATGTACAACCTTTATCAAACTGTTGCTTTTTTTTTTTTAAACAAATACTTTATTAACTTCTGTTTTACATCATTCATTTCCGCCAGATTTTGAGTTACAATCATTTTCCCCCCATTATTCCCCTACCCAACCTCCCAGAATGGCAGTCCCACAAGATATCGCTTCCTCCAATCTGCTCTCTCCCATACCTTCTCCCATACCCCCGTCGACTTTTCCATTAGAGGAAGATGAATCTTTGTGTCCCAATGCCTGCACATCTTATCTCCCAATTATAGGCAAAAGAGTATTAATAATAGTATTTATATATATATATTTGAAACATTTAATGTTATGACCTTGAATTTCAGATCCATTTCCTTCCTCCCTTGTCACCCATTCCCTCTTGGGAGATAAGTAATTCAGTATATTTTGTACATGTCTAGCTATGCAAAACATTATCATAGTAGATATGTTGTACAAGGCTGCTTATAATTCCCTCCCACTCATCCCACCCCCCACCTGGTCCATTCCCTACATAATCCTCTCCCTCTTCTATAGTGGGTACTTCCAACCTCTCCTCACCCCAAGGATGCCCTCCCATCCATCATCCCTCCTCTCATCCCCCTTCCCGCTATCCTGCTGCAGGTTGAGATATCCCATTTAGTATGTATGTCATTTTCTCCCTGAACCAGATTCAATGTGAATGTGGTTTTGCCTTTTTAGCCTTCCTTATTCTCCCCCTCCTTTGCAACCACTTCCCCTACATGAGATAGTTTACCCTGCCATGTCTCTCCCCATCTCCTCTTGCCACTTTCCTCTCTCACCTCATAATTTCATCCCTTGAGTATTCTCCCTTCCCAACAAATTCAACCTATGCCCTCTATCCATATATTGTTTCACACACATTCACATATGTATTCATATGACCACACACCCTTCTTCCATTATTTTCATAGTGAGAAAGATATCATCAGTCACAGTTATTGCTTTCCATATAGGAATGTAAATAGTTCAACTTTGATAAGTTCCTTTTGATTTCTTTTCCCTGATTACCTTCTCAGGCATCTCTTCCTTCTTGTGTCTGGGTGTCAAATTTTCTATTCAATTCTGGTTTTTTCCTCAAGAATGCTTGAAAGTCCTCTATTCCACTGAATGACCATATTTTCCCCTGAAACAAAGTACTCAGTGTTGCTGGGTAGGTGACCTTTGGGTTCATTCCCAGTTCTTTTGCCCTCTGGAATATCATATTCCATGCCCTTTGATCCCTCAGTGTAGAAGCTGCCAGGTCCTAGGCTATTCTGATTGTGTTTCCACAATATTGAAATTGTTTCTTCCTGGCTGCTTGTAGTATTTTTCTCCTTGATCTGGGGATTCTGGAACCTGGCTATAATATTTCTGGGAGTTTTCTTTTTGGGATCTTTTTCAGGAGGTGATCAATGGATTCTTTCAACCTCTATTTTGCCCTCTGGATCTAAAACATCAGGGCAGTTTTCCTTGAGAATTTCTTGAAGGGTGATTTCTAGGTTCTTTCCTTGATCATGGCTCTCAGGTAGTCCAATAATTTTTAAATTGTCTCTCCTGGATCTATTTTCCAGGTCAGTGGTTTTTCCCATGGGATATTTCACATTGCCTTCTATTCTTTCATTTGTTTGGATCTGTTTAATAGTATCTTGATTTCTCATAAAGTCACTAGCTTCCATTTGCTCCAGTCTAACTCTGAAGGAATGAATCTCCTCAGTGAGCTTTTGAGATTCTTTTTCCATCTGGCAGATTCGACTTTTTAAGGCATTCTTCTCCTCAATGCCCTTTTGGGCCTCCTTTGCCATTTGAGCTAGTCTATTTTTTAAGGTGTTGTTTTCCTCAGTCAGGCTGTTGACCCTCATTTCATACTTTTCCTGCATCCTTCTCATTTCTCTTTCCAATTTTTCCTCCACTTCTCTTATTTGATTTTTAAAGTCCTTCTTAAAGTGCTCTATGGCCTGCAACCCACTCATGTTTTCCCCTGGGGCTTTTGGAGCAGAACTTCTGACCTCACAGTCCTTTTCCCGCTCTATGCCCCCAAAATAGGAGTCTAGGGTTGCATTTTTCTGTTTCCTTTGCCTTGGCATGTTGCCACTTAATTGCTTGACATTTGGGCTTGTTGCCACACTATGGCTTTAAGGCCAGCTAGAGGAATTTTCGTCCCAAACGTGTGGGGGGCAACTTCCGTTCTGGCAAGCTATAAACCCACCCACAACTTCCACCCTAGATCACAATCCAGATCCAGGGAGGTTAAAGCAAGAGCGATTACCCCCAGAGCTGATCGCTGGATCTCCCCACGATTTGTAGGCTGGGAGCCAAAGTGCCACCTGGAGAACTACACCATCGCGTGTTCTCCTCAGCAGCTTAACGGATGCCCCAGGGGAGGGAGCTGACGCATTCCCCCAAATAGGTCCAAAGTCCACAGCAGACCTTGACTCTTTCACTTGTCTAGGCAAGTCTATGTTGATGATTCTGGCGTCTCCACAGTTCCTGGTGTTCTGGGGTTCCTCCAGGCCGGCTGCTGGCCCTGCCGCCCTGGGGCTAAAACCTGGCTGCTACGTGGACCTGGGCTCGGCTCAGTCCTCTCGCAGCGCTGCTGGCTCCCAGACCACTGCGCTGGTCCTTCCTGCAGGGTGCTGGGCTGTCCTCAGCGGGAGGTTAGCTTCTCTGTGTCGCTCTGTGGGTGCTGGGGCTCCAGAAGATTTTCAGAGTCCTTTTTTACATAGTTTGTGGAGAATCTGGGGGCAGAGAGGCTTGGACGAGCTGTTTCTATTCCGCCATCTTGGCTCCGCCCCCAAAACTGTTGCTTTCTTAATGAGGGGATGAGGAGGGAACTTGGTGAAAAATTTAGAACTCAAAATTGAAAAAATGAAGGTTAAAAAACTCTTTTTACATGTAATTGTAAATTTTTTTTTAAACTACACAAAAAACAACTGACAAATCTCATATGATAGCACATGCAACATTCTACACCTATGGTCCCCCTCCTTTCGAATGGAAGAAAGGATGTGCATTTTCCCATCTCTTCTCCAAAGTTTAGCATGGTCATTATAATCATACAGTGTTCAGTTTTTTCTTATTGCTCTGTTTACATTTTTGTACACATTGTGTATGTTGTTTTCTTGTTTTTGCTTACTTCACTCTGAATCAGCTTATTTAGTTTCCCCATGTTTTGCTGAGTTCTTCAAAGTGATTGTTTCTTACAGGACAGTATTACTCCCTTACATTCACATTCCACAATTTAGCTATTCCACAACTAACAGGCACCACAGTGTTTCTAGTTTTTTGGTACCACAAAAATGTTATAACTACTTTGGTATATGTAGGGCCTTTCTGTCTGTCTACTTTGAGATTGTGACCCACCAATAGGATTTCTGAATCAAAGTCCATTTTTAGTCTTTAAAAAAACAAAACAAAATGTAATTCCAGTCTGTTTCTCAGAATGGCTAGACCAGTTCATAGCTCCATCAACAATGTAGTTACCATTTCCCCTCATAAATGGACATTTCTATCTTTGGCAATTTGCCAGAAATGAGATGAAACCTAGAGAAGACTAAAACTTGTTTTAGTCTGAATTTCTCCTCAATAATGATTTGGCACAATTTTTGATTTTAAGATTTTTCAGTTTTTCTTTGGAGAATTATTTACTCCTATCTTTGATCACTTAACAATTACAGAATAACTCTTTTCACATTTATTTGAGCTAGTTCCCTATATATCTTTACTATCAGAACTTTATCAGAGATATTTGATTTAAATTTTTTAAACCAATTTACAATTCTCCTTCTTATCCCAGCTGCATTGATTTTATTTCTGGAGAAGGTATTTGATTTTGTGAAATTAGAATTTCTTATTTTAGTTTTATGATCTCCTCTATCCCTTGTTTGGTCAAGAATTCTCTACCAATTTTATTGTTTCTTTTGAGATTCTAGGCCTTTTAAAAATTAAAAAAAAATTTTTATACTTCGTCTAGCTCTCTACAAAATAACCCCTTGGAAATCTGACTGGCAAAGCACTTGATATGTGTGTGTGTGTGTGTGTGTGTGTGTGTTGCTTTTTGGAAGGGGGAAGGCAGGGCAATTGGGGTTGACTTGCCCAAGGTCACACAGCTAGCAAGTGTTAAGTGTCCGAGGGAGGATTTGAACTCAGGTCCCCCTGACTCCAGGGCCAGTGCTCTATTCACTGTGCCACCTAGCTACTCAGTTGATATATATATATGATACAAGCTAAATTAATATATATTAATATTAATACATTAATATTAATATATATTAATTTAGCTTGTATCATCATTTTAATTATACTGGAATAATTAGGGAATTGACATACACAGAGGCCTGACTGAAGCATATTTTCTTCTCTTTTTTCTTCTGGACATTGCTATAATGGAGAAATTTGTTTTGTATAACTATATATATTTTAATGTCTTTTTTTCCCCCATCTTTTCATTTGATGGAAGAGGGAGAAAGAAAATGTGGAACAGAAAGAAAAATGAAACTGAATGAAAAACAAATTATACTTGGAGTGGTCCAAACAGGAACAATAAATATCTTTCCAATTATTTTATTTCTGTAAAGAACATTGCAGAATAGTACTTACAAATCTTAAGTGTCACTTAGAAGTGTCACTTAGAAAACTGCCTCCCCAGATAATTTATGCATCTTGCAACTGTGTTGCATAAAATGTCGGTATGATTTCTTCCTGTCTTTGTTGATGTTTCTGTTACATAGAAATGCTGATGGTATTTTTTGTTTTGTATGGTGCTACTTAATTGAAGGAGTGTCTCAATTTCTTCACTGATTTTCTGGAATTTTATGAGTAATTCACTGTAATCTACAAGGATGATTTTATATCCTCTTTGCTAATATTTATGTCTTTAATTTCTTCCTCTTGTATTACTATTACTACTATTTTTGGCAAAATAACAGTGGTAAGAGATGACATCCTAGCTTTACTCCTGTATTTATTAGGAGATCTTCTAGTATTTTTTCCTTTAGAAATCACATTAGCTTCTGGTTTTACACATACTTTTACAGATCATATTAAATATGGCTCTGTTATGTCTATGTATCAGAGCATTTTAGCATAAAGTGTTGTACTTTACCTGACTCTATCGATATAATTATATAGTGTGGGGAAGGGAATAATTTTGTTGTTAAAAAAAAAAAATATATATATATATATATATATATATGAGATTATGCTATTTTTCCCAGGCTTTATGTCTCCAATTCTAACAATTTTTCTCTACTTCACTGTATGCCTTATTGGAAAACACTGGATTTAGTGCATATAATTAATGAAGTAATTTTTATTATTAATTTTATTAATGAGTATTATTAATATTAATGAAGTACTTCCTCCTTCTCTTCTCCCAGTTCTTTAGGATCCCCTTAAGTCTTTCTCTCCTTAAATCCTTCTTCATTCTTCTTTCACCCCTCAATCCTATTTCTCTCTTTCTTTAATTAATAATCTATAAACAGTACAACTGTTTCATTACTTATGTCTATTTCAGATAATTTTACTATTTTTTTTTACTATTTTCTTATGTTTATCTTATTTGAAAGGTTTGCAATATAAATGTTCTGCTTCCTTTGTTCTTTTGTAGAGTAATTACTTCAATGCCTCTTTTTTTTCCTGGCAAATCTATCATTTTTCATTTGTGATTACATTCTGCTTTGCAGGTTATGCTATTTTTGCAATTTGAGTTGCTTTTTTGAGGTGGAAGAGGAAGGGGAGGAATATTCTATTTCATACTTTTCCTCCAATTTCTTATAACCATAAAAGCAATCTAGAATTATGTGAATTTAAAGCCCTTAATAAAAGAGAGCTTTTATATATTTGTAAAAAGCTCTTAGCATATGCCTGGTACACAAAAGGCCCTATATGAATGCTTATTTCTTTTCTTTTTCTGCCTTTCCCCTTTTCTCCTCACTGTAACATGCTATCCAGTATAGAAATTTTGAAATTCAATTATTAATGTGCCTCATAATTTTAAGCTTGGAGTTTTCTCTGGAAATGATTTATGGATCTGATTGATTAGCACATTGTATTCAAAAGTTCTGCATAGTCCTAATTCATTATTTAAATTTTTTAATTGAAAATTTTTGAAAAATTTATCCTGTTCTTCTGGGAGACCTATGATCCTTAAATTAGCATAGCACTGGGGGCGGCTAGGTGGCGCAGTGCATAGAGAGCTGGCCCTGGAGTCAGAAGGACCTGAGTTCCGATCCGGCCTCAGACACTTAATGCACACACAAACAAAAACCTAGCCGTGTGACCTTGGGCAAGTTACTTAACCCCAATTGCCCTCCAAAAATAAAAAAGAAAAATTAGCATACCACACTCTTTATTCAAAATAAGTCACTTTTGCTTGTACAAAATCTACATGTTCTTTCAAAGCTATTGTATTTTTTTTCTGCCAGATTTTTTCACTTCTTCATTTTTGAGTTCCAAATCTGTCATTCTTTTTGCAAGGACTTTAGAGAGATTCTTCATCATATAATATTTTCTAAGTTGTCTACATTGTTGATTGTCTTCATTACTTTTGCTTTGAGAGCCCTGATTACTGACCAAATTTCTACTCTAATACCTTCTTTAAAGATACTTTTGAACCATTCTGGAATTTCTTACTAGTTATTCTTACTTGTTCCAAACTCCTCAGAGAACTTACAAAACTATTTATCATTGTTCACTTAGAAGCTAGACCTATACCTGACCTTTGACATTCTGCCTTTTGCTCTTTACTCTTGTACTCCCAATAGCTTATCTCTGCCTGTCTTCTACTCTTGGTCATGCTTTCCTCTATGACTATGAAAATCACCCATATACACTCCTGAGGCTGGGCATCCACAGCCTCCCCAAACTGAGGCGAAGTGGTGTCCTCACCTTCTTAACCACAGAACTGTTATCTTTACTGGTTTTTCTTTGGAAAAACTCATGATCCAGAACCCCTGATTATAAAGTAAAACACTGGTTTTAACACATAATATCCATTTAAAAAACTTAAATTCCAATCCTATTTAAGCCTTACTTTCAGTATGATATATTCAAATTTGAGGAGGCTCTTACAATAGACTAGATTTCTCAATTTCTTTTTTTTCTTACTATCTGAACATAAATGATAGAAGCATGTCAGCTATTGAAGGGTAGTACTTTAAAGTCTTGAGTTCACCAATAGGATGAAGTATATAGCATTAAGGAATTCAGAAACTAACAGTCTTTTACCTAGTTTCAAAAAGTATTAATTCCCCAGAAAACAGATATATAACACAGTATACACATTCAAAAATTTTACAAAAGTTCACAAGGAAAAAATTTAAGAAATGTAATTTCATTTGTGGGGCGGCTAGGTGGCGCAGTGAGTAGAGCGCCGGCCCTGGAGTCAGAAGGACCTGAGTTCGGATCCAGCTTCAGACACTTAACACACACAAACAAAAAAACTTAGCCGTGTAACCTTGGGCAAGTTACTTAACCCCAATTGCCCTCCAAAAAGCAAAAAAAAGAGAGAGAGGGAGAGAGAGAGAAAGAGAGAGAGAGAGAGCCAGAAAAGGAAATGGCAAACTACTTCAATGTATTTGCTTTCCCCAAAGGCAAAAGAGATCATAAAGAGTCAAATGCGAATGAAACAAATGAACAGTAACAACAAAAAATAAAATATATTTTAAAAAAAGAAATTACATTTGTGACATTAAAGTTGTTAGAAACATCTTGATGCCCACTTATACCCATTACACAAAGAGGTGGATCAGTCATATAAAAATAATGAAGGAAGGGGCAGCTAGGTGGCGCAGTGAGTAAGGGTGCCGGCCTCGGAGTTGGGATGAGCCGGGATCGAAACCGGCCTCAGAAAATGAGAACCCACACATAAATAATAATGACTAGCCGTGTAACCTTGAGCAAGTTACTTAACCCCATTTGCTTTAAAAAAAAAAAAATAATAATAATGAAGGAACAGATAGGCAGTTCAAGTACAATGTTAGCCAAAGAGGAAGAAAGCTTCCAGCCTACTGAATAGATCCTATGTAGAGGTTCTCTGCGAAAACACTGACAAGAATTACACAGAAGAAGGTGCATGAGACCTGAGATCTAAATCAGCAGAAATCATGAATACACCCCCTAAAAAATCAAGGATCCACCAAAGTACTAAAAGAAACATTCTATTTTTTAGTTATCACTTTTTACTAAAATCTTTTATATAAAACTGTATCTATTCTTATATGTTAGGTATTATGCACCCAAAACTATATATGTGAATATGTCCTTAGTTTAAAAATCATTCTAATTCCCATCACATTTTTATTGCATGTTTGGCTGAAGACTAGAGATTCTCTTCCAAACTCCCATCAATTTGCAAGAGAATCAAAGAATTTTAAAGCAAAAGAGTTAAACATTGGTCATTTTAAAGATAAAAATGACTCCCAGAAGCCCAGTCTTATTGGAAGCTGGTATGTGAGAGCCGAGTTCCTGGAATGTCAAAAGGGCTCCCAGTCACTGACAGCATCCTACAGAAATGTGTCTCTACTTACATGAACCGGCAACAGCTGCAAAGCCCTGAGAATGATGACCAGAGGTCCAGAAGAAAAAAAGGGAAGAGTTGCTGCTCAGAGAAGTCAGGAGAAGCAGACCCAAAAAGGTGATAAACTTCATGAGGAATAGGAGAACTTGGAGCAAGAAAACACCTCACTTTGGAGAGATCTGGAAGCTGACAGAGGAGTGAAGTGCTGAAGGACAATGAGAATATATGTCCCTCACAGAACTGCTCTATGAACTTTGTACCTGTGGCAGTCCCTGTCACGACCCCATCACAACTGCCTGACAAAATAAGGCCCAAAGACTCTCCTTCACCACAGGGTGAGGAAGGAAGCCTGGCTATTTTCATGCCTGGGAAGAGGGGCTTTCTTAATTTACACCTTCATGTACCAGGTGGTAGTGTGAACCCCCAGAGATCTAATTCTCTGAATCCTTAAGCAGATCTAGTCTTTAATTGCACTTCTTGTGTATCTGAACATTACAGTAGCATATAACTATCAACTTAAGATACTCTCCTCTACTCCAATTAAGAATTTTGGTAATAAAAATGATTTTTATCTCTTAAAAAAAGATAATGATAGCACTTAACAGCAGTGAAATATAAACAATGTATTCAAAATTAGTTTGTATGAAGAACTTCTAAACCTGTTAAGGACACACACTGCTGCCTTCTTACCTGATGTCTTTGATTGTGGCTCTCTTCATGGGATCCACCTGCAGCATGTGTTTCAGAAGGCTAATTACAGAAGGATTCAAGTACTGAGGGGTATAAAAGATCCCATCACATATCTTCTTAAAAAGGGTTGGCACATGATCATCATCAAATGGAAGGGTGCCACATAATAAAGCATAGAGAATAACACCACTGCTCCAAATATCTACCTCTGGACCTGCATACAACCTGGAAAAAACATGCCATTAAATAATATGGATTTTGGTGTGTTTAATGACTGTCTAAAAGAGAATCATAATTTTAAGTTTGCACTGTATGGAAAAAAATTATATTAGCTAGAAAATGGTCTTTGCAGGCACACCAAATAGAAGCACATAATTACTATCAGCATTCTCAATCTTTAAAACAAAGAACATCAATATATAAATTTATAGACTGTTCAAATAATCTGGTTCTGTTCACATAATCATGTTCTGACAAGCATCTTAATTTAAACCTGTGACAAATTATTACTAACAGCATTTTCTTCACTTTAAATTAGTGAATTGTGAGCACCAAAGTGCACCCTTCAACAACAAAAAAATCATTAGAGATATATCATAAGTGGAGAATATACTTTATTTTTTTTTTTATTCATGATGACACTCCTGAACTCTTTATAGCCATACTCTCACTTAAATTCCTTTGTGACCAAAGACATAGAGGTCCAGGTCAAGCAAGATTAATAATAAGCACTCACATTGTGCTTTATGGTCTGTAAAGTACTTTACAAATATTATCTTATCTTCACAACCACCCTAGAAGGCAGGTGCTATTATCATTCCCATTTTACAGAATATAAGATTAATGGTATTGTCTGTGCTAAAGAAATAAAGAAAACCTAACTAGCGTATAGAGGGAATGACTAAAAATTTGGCTTCAGCAACATGATATTCTAATCATTTGAGCTAACAAGTCACAGACTAAGAGCAACATAATATATCTTGTTATGAATATTACCTTATTAGCATATAGTAGGGGTTTAATAAACATTTGCTGAATTCATTATTATTAAATTATTAAAACCAGTTATTTTTACCAGTTTCTGTTTCATGCCTTTCTTCCCTCAGGAACAATGCAATTAACATTGTGGAATGGTTTCTCTCTATTTAAACTGATAAATTTTAATTACTCCACTTATCAGAACATTCTTTCATAAGTTAAAAGGTTTTTAAATGTTGCCAGTCATAACTGCTGTTCATTCTAGGCTTATCAGAAAAAACCTGTCCAAGGACAGAGGAAAAAATTCCAGTAATATTTCATAGCACGGGTATATTCTATTTTTAATATGATAAAGCCAATTATTTAATGCTAAATGTCCACAATGTCTAGGTCCTACCCACCCCTGCATTTCCAAAACATGGTTACGATATAACAAACTGTGACAGACAACAAACAACAAACAACGCAAATGAAAGCCAAAGGAAAGTAGTCAGGGATTTTGCACATCATGTTGCTATAAAGAGGAGGTGATGAAGCTTGGTAGGTTTAAAATTAGATCCACCTGCTTTATTCAAAGAAGGGCAGTCACACAAACACCGTTTCTCTGGACAAGTAGATAGGGATATAAATACTGTTCATGCAACTACTTTTCCTTAGTGATTTCTTAATAAATCAAAATATTTCCATAACAAGAGGTTGTTTAAAAAATAAAAAAATATATTTTAGATAGGCTACTAAAAATGGGAAAAAACTAATGAAAATAGTTTCACTTTCATGATATTTTAATGTTTTCTTTGCCTTCTAATCTATCAAAACAATTCCATCCATTAAGTGCAAACAAAGCAAGAATCCTGAACAATATTTAATGGGGATTGTGTTTTTAATGATGGGGTACCTATGGACTTAAAGTGGCAGGTACAGTTTCAGATACTCATAGGATTTAGAGCTGGAAAGGACCTTAAAGATAATATAGTCTAACTCTGTCTTTTTACAGATAAGCAAATTGAGGTCCACAGAGGTGAAGTGATCAGTCCAAAGTTAAATGAAAGGACACTTTAACTGTCACAAGTTTTAATCAACACTTAAAGTGATTTCTCTATCAAGTACTGTTTTCATAAAGCTTAGCTAATGTTCATAAGAATGCTTTGAACTTTAACTTCATTTTATTAGATTCATATCATGACTAAGGAAAACTTTTCTAAAGCATTACATAGGTCTGCATTATTACACTCTTATGCCTTAATGTACTTTTAAAAATGTACCATTCCTTCATGTGTTTTAAGAACATTAAGTATCTTTCACTGGGGAAAAAATGATGAAAACTAAAGAACATACTATATTTACATTAACAGAATTCTAGTTTGTACCTCAATGCATGTTACCATAAATAGGATTATTAAACTTACCAAACATCTTCTATAAAACCTTATTGTATCATAAAATAAGGTACATCTTACTATATACTGCTACATATAATATAACTAAAAACATTTTGAGTTAACAGATTTGAAGAAAAGTGAAAATTCTAACTACTATCTTCTCCTTCACTGGGAATATGACATTTGTAGACTAACAAAACTCTAAAGGATAGGGGCTGTAACAACAACAACAAAAAGGAAACACTACCTTCCTGAAATTACTTCTGGTGCAGCATAGTTGGGAGAGCCACAGCTTGTTCTTAAAAATTCGCCATCTGACATCATATTTGAAAGACCTGAAAGTGCACAAAAGCAGCTACTCAAGGATTTCCCAGTGGCACCAAATTGTTTTTAACAACTGAGGGTTTGCATTTAATGACTAAAGCTTCATCCTGTACTCTGCTTCAACAAAATCAATTATCATCACTACCATCCCCAAACATTTAAACATTTTAATCATTTCAACATGCAACAAGATAGTTTTACCTTGAATGTAAAGCTAGTATTTAAATAGTAGACACGTAAGCTATTGGTTATTTTGGTAAACAGGACATACTGTGTATGTAAAAAGTTTATCAATCAAGAAAAGACCAGAAAAACAGGAATCTAGAAAAGCTGAATATAAGAATGGAAATTCAAATGTATCTATTAACCCTGTCCTAGTTGTCATAAGAAACTGTACAACCCTCTTGATGACGTCATCCGCTCCCATGCATCATCATCATCACTATCTCTACGATCCAGATCTATATATCAAGTCCCACATCACCTAAGGACAAGTACAACTACATGTATTATAGGCCTCTCAAACTCAACATGTCCAAAACAGAATGGATTATTTTCCCCAGAAACCTACCCCCTCTTCTGAACTTTCCTATTTCTGTTGGTAGCCCCACCATGCTTCAGGTCACAGAGGTCCATAATGTCAGTCATCCTGCACTCTTCACCTCATGTAGCCAATCACTTACCAAGTCTGGCAATTCTAACGCCATGGTATCTTAAACTCGTCCTCTTCTCTCCCCCTACAAGGACACCATCCTGGTTCACCTCCTCATCACCTTTACCCTGTCTCTCCACTCTAATCAACCTGCTACACAGCTCCAAAGTGGTAATGCAAAGCCACACATCTCACTACCACAGGCCCTTGCTCAATAAATTGGAGTGGTACTCTATTACCTCTCAGATTTGTTTGACATGTTTAAGCTCCTTCAAACCTTGGCTCCAATCTACCTTTCCAGTATTCTCATGCATTACTTCCCCTTCCTGTCCTCTGAGGTCCAGCCAGACTGGGCTTCTTGCTGTTCTTCAGACATGATATACAATTTATGACTTCCTTGACTTTTCCCAGGCTATCCTCATACCCAGAAGGTACTGCATCTTCACCTCAGCCTTCTATAATCCTGTTTCCTTTAACACTTATTTCAAACTTCTGCATGAGGTCTAATTACTATGCAATCTTCACAATTTGTATTTTATTATAGTATCTACATTTGGGTTTTGTTTCATTATTGACTATAAACTCCGTGAGGACAAGGATTTTTTCTTATCTAAATTTGATATCGACCTCCTGCTATGGGTACTATGCAATGCATGTATTAAATATTTTTTAGTTTTGCTTTTTTTAATTGAGACAAAAGCAAATAAAGTAATTTTCAGTTACACAACAGTACAGTGGTCCAAATTATAAGTATTAATCAAGGAAATCATTGGTAGGTTGTCATATTCAGAGTTGAAGGGGGCCTCGAGGGTCATCTAATCTGAACAATACTACAACATAAATAACATGCCCAACAAGTGATTGTCCAGCTTCCACTTGTGAACCTTCTGTGAAGGGAACATGCTACTTCCCAAGTATATGCATTCCACTTCAAGACAATTGATTGTCAGGAAATTTTAAACTTACACTGAACTTCAGTTCCTTGATAATTTTTCCCTATTACTTCTAGGTAGGGTGTATTCTAGGGCAAAGCAGAACAAATCCAATGGCTCTTCACCATGAAAGCTCCTTCTTATACTTGAAGACAGTCATATTTCCCTTAGGTCTTCTCTTATCTAGATTCAACCAACCCTGGTTCTGTGAACCAATCATTGTAAAGTAGGGCATATAGCCCCACAACCATGCTCATCTGGATACATTCTAACTTGATGTCCATATGAAAATATGGCACCAAGATCTGAAGTCTCTGGACTATCTGGCCCAGAAAAACCTGAACAGTCAGCTCCAACACTACAACGCCTGGTCATGTCACACTCTTGATAAAAAAAAATCTTTACAGAGCTTTCTATTGCTTGCTAAATAAAATCTGAACTCTATCTGGCATTCAAGGTTCTTCCACACACTTATTCCACTGTCTTTCCCACCTTAACTCATATCATTCCCCTTCATTCACTCTACCCCAAATATAATCTGTGTTTTCATTCTTAATGACTCTTGCTCATGCTGATCCACCCTTTCTCCAGTTCAAAACTAAAGAAAATGCTCGAACATTCTCTTGGACTTGAATGCTTTCTTCCATAAATTCAATTAACAGTAATAACATATTCTTTGCAATAAATATAATTCTTTCAAAAATGGTGACATATATTTTGACCTATACCTTGCTATACCTATGACCTCCCTCTCTTCAAATTTCTATAATTTTTCATAATTTTATATGGTCAAAGTTATTTCAAATAATATCCTTTTCATATGTTTCAAAGTTTTACATAATTTAGTCCCATTCAACAACCCTGCCACATGAGCTTTCTTCTATGTTCTCAATGAATAAAAACACAAAAAGAAAAAGAGGTTGCTTCCCTTCTCTTTTACCAATGGTGACCATTAAAAAAAAAATACCACTTAATACTTGAAGATCTGTTCAATAATATACACTCTCTTTACTTCACATTTCCATAGCATCAAGAGATATTCTCTCTCTCATACACACACACACAAACACACACACACACACACACACACACACACACACACACACACACACACCCTTTCACTAATACTACTCTCTGTTTTATAAATACATTTTAAGTGCCTACTGTGTACAGTTCACTGTGAGAGGTAAATGCAAAACTAAGGGGGACACAGTCCTTGTCTTTAAGACATTTATACTCTAGGAGACAGATAAGACACCAAGACAGATATCTATAATATACATAATAGGACACATTAAGTATTTAAAAGTTACAAAATAGAGGGCTACATAGGAACTGAAGAGGAAGATTGTTACTAATAAGAAGAAATAAAGGGAGCTTCATAAAAGGGACAGCATTGAGTGGGGCTTTAAAGGATGAGTAGAAATTTAACAAGCAAAGAAAGCAGACATAGAAAACATCTGAGTACAGGCATGAGAGCAGTGAATATTCAAAAGACCAAATTATCATCTCCATGCTTTTTGTATTAACAAAACCCCAGTTCCTCCTCTGCCCTAATGCCTATAACACATTTTTTCTTCCTCATCTCTTAACTTCCTGAATCTTTCTTAAGGCTCAGATGTCAAATGTCAATCCATAACTCTCTGTTAAAGGGGTTCTTTCCTCAATTTAGCTAAAACATGGAAGAAAATAAATATGAACTAAAACTGGAAAGGTAGGGTGGTAACAGGATATGCCGTGAATGCCTGGCAAAGGAATCTGAACTTACTTGGGAGGTCACAGAGAAAATCTGAGTGGAAATGCTATGACCAAATGTATCTATAAGAAAATTATTTTGCTCAAAAGATGAAGGATAGACTGCAGGGTGAGAGGAGAGAAATGGAAACAGAAAGACTAATTAGGAGGCTACTATCACAGTCCAGACAGATGGTAATGAGAGTTTGTATAAGAGTAGTAACAGTGGGAATCGAGGAAGAGATGAATTCCAATGATGCTACAAAGATGGAATTGAGAAGCTAGAATACATGTTAACAATAACATACACTGGACATTGCACGTCTGTTGAATAATGCTACAGATTATTTTAAGTGGGAACACAGCACACTGGAATATATATAAGTTACCTGAAGAAAACATCAGTGCATAGTTACTTTTCTAAAGATGAGCACTGTGCCTCATTTATGCAATTTATTTAAAAAAGTAAACTTTTTTCTGTAGGGATGAAAGATATTAAAAGAAAATATCCAGCAGAAATATCATGGTAGGAGATGATGTTACAAAAATACACCATTCATGTTCCATCTGCTTAGGATTCACTTTTTTAAAAACTTTTAAACAAAGTCACATTAGTACCCCCAAAAGATAACAGCACAAAATATATTTTGAAATATATTTAATACAACAAATTGTCTAAATTGATGCATACTGAGAGTCCCAAAAATCTTGGTGCAGTTTCAAGCTTAAATAGTTTTAATAGCTTAAAATTGCACTAAGACTTTTGGGACACCCTGTATAAATGTTTACTGCAAAAAAAGTTAAAATAAGTAATTACTGGACTAAAAATAGTTAAGAAGTTTATTAAGAAAACATTTCTAATCAAGCACTGTACAAGAATGTCAAAACAAGCTGGATTATTTCCTCCACTATCTGTATCAAGAATGAGAAAATTCCTATAATTAAGCAGGAAAATTACTTATTTAAAAGGTTATATAAGACAAATAACTGAACATGGGATAACAGAGTACATTGTCTAAAAGATTCCTCAAACAGCATAAAAAGGAAAAAAAGGACCTGAATATTAATGAAATATGATTATCTTACAACCTTTGCATTTTTTGCAAATATAATTTCATAGAAATTCCTGATAAACTACTGTCATACAATCTATTATAATAATATTCAATATAAGTTTTTAAGGGTTATAAAACTGAACAGGAAGAGTGAAAATTCCTTTGACTCCTCTCTGCTGTCTTAATTGGCTGACTAGTGAAGAGACAGAGTATGGTCTTGAATGACCAGTACAATACTTTCTATGACTAAAAGTAATCTAAGATAGCATGAATAAATAACAGAATTGACATTTTAAATTTTAAAACATTCTTACCAAAATCAGCTATCTTTGCATTCATGTGTGCATCAAGCAGTACATTTTCAGGTTTCAAGTCTCTATGGACAACCATATGCCTGTGACAATAATCCACACCAGAAAGGATTTGTTGAAATAAACGCCGACTCTCTTTTTCATCCAGCTAAAGAAAAGGAGAAAAGCATTTTAAGGGATCCCTTCTGAAAGAAAACTATCAAGCAAAATGAATCCTTCCATATATACTTCCTATTAGGAGGCACATGAATAATTTCGATTAAACTCAACAAACATTTATTATTAAACACCTATAATACAGCCAGTGTTAGGGATAAAAATATTAAAAATGACATTCTGCCCTCTGTGAGCTTACAGGAGAGAGCAAATAACAGCTTTCATTCATGATTCATAAATTTATAAATTTATTTCCTCACAACAACCCTATGAGGTTAGCAATCTAAGTATTTGACATTCATTCCAGCAGCCACAGATGCTAAATTTCTGTGTGAATAAAAGTATACATACATTGTCACACTCCCTATAGCAGCTCTTCCAAAACTCCTCCCCACAAATCCCTAATACTATCCTCACATTCTTCTCTCCAGTAGATAACTTTGCCTCCTATTTTACAGAAGACTGAGTTATCATTGCCATTCCTCTCTTCCCCAAAGCCTAGAACTCATTCCTTTCTTCATCTCTTAACTTTCAGAATCTTTCTCTCACTTCAAGGCTCAGATGCCAAGTAATCCATGACTCTCTCCAAAATTTTCTGGAGCTTTCTGGCTAGATCTCCTTTGATTCACTATTCCCTACCTTGGGCTATTTGTGTACATGACACATCTCCCTAATAGAATGGAATACCTTAAAGGCACAGGGCTGTCATTTTATCTTTGTATTTCTAGCACTTCATACATTGTCCTTTTCATGGCAGAAACTTAATAAGTGTCTAATTCTTTAAAAGAAAGTGCCTATATTTTGTTTTCATACAACTTTCATTTCCAAATGCCTCTCCCCACTTCCATATGCCCTTGTAACAATTTTAGAGAAACAAAAATACAATTTAGCAAAACCAACTCTGTTTATTTCATTCAACTATACAGCCACAATTACTAAATTTCTCCAGCTCAAAATAAATAAATAAATGAATAAATAAATAAATAAATAAATAAATAAATAAATAAATAAATAAATAAATAAATGTGCTATGACAATATGTGTGCTATAAAGAAAAGTGTAGTTAGGCTGTTTTTGTTTCAAGATATAATAATTTGACAAAATAGTACTATGGCATCACTATCTGAATTATCAAGGCATCAAAAATTTTTTTCTGACCCACTGACATACCTTTAGAGTATTACTAAATGTTTGTGTCTTCACTGTTGTTTATAAAATAACAATAATGCTTAATTAACCTCATGATCTTCAAAGACATGAGTTAATAAACTGCTTTGAAACTGGCAAAGAAAAAGTATAAGCCCAAAATAAAAGTATAAACATATAGGGAGTAGCTCTCCATGATCTTATTTGGTGGTGGGATTGTTTACTATATATCACTATTATATACAAAACAGCATGACTAAACAAAGCTCATGTCTCCAAGTAATTTATTGAACTTGCCTACATGTCTGAGATCAGCATTAATTTGTAGTAAGCAATAAGAAAGGATGATTGTATTTATTTTACTAGTGAAAAGTAAATACAAATAGTAAGTAAAACTTCTTAATTCTTCAAAAGAAGCAGCAAGCTGAGACAAAGAATTTTGTGGGGGGAAAAAAAAAGAATTTTGCAAATCTGGGAAAATGTCTATTACCTCTCTGTAACACTGACCCTATGGCCAAAATATTTGCATAAACACTAAATCCTTCTGGATCTCAGTGAACTCTTATTTGATTTAAATGTTTAATCTCAAAATTGAGACCAAGACAAATACAATAAATAGGGCAAAATCATAAGACATGGATTATCTACAAAAGTGAAGAACTAGGGAAAAAACTATATTGTTCGCAAAAAACAAACACCTCCCCCCCAAAAAAACCCAAAAACACCACCACAAATCTACAAAACCAGTAAGGAAAAAAAACTTTGTAGATGTGATTTATTATATTACTTGAGAAAAGACTCCTTTTTATATAAGAACTGCTAAGAAAATTGTTAAGTAGTTTGGGAGAAATATCACACCACATATATCAGTAAGTTCCAAATGGATATGAGATCCAAATGTTGTTTTTAAACTCAGGGGAGTGGAAAGAGTTGTTTTTCAAAACTATGGTTAGTAGGAGAATTCTTAAACAAGAGACAGATGATACATAAAAAATAAAATGTACAATTTCAATTTCCTGAAATAAAAAAAATTGCACAAACAAAATCAATGAAGCTAAGATAAAAAGGGAAATTGTCAAGTAGGAAAAAACTAGAATGTTGTGGACAAACAGTTCTCAAAAGGAAAACTGAAAACTATGAGCACCCACACAAAAGATTTTTCCAAATCACTGATAAGATAAATTAAAATTAAAACAACTCTGGGTTTTCACCTCACACCAAGCAAACTGGCAAAGAAGACAAAAAATTGAAATAGTCAATGTTGGAAGTGCTGCAAGAAGACAAGCACAATGACATACCACTGGAGTTATAAACTGTTCTTCCTATTTTGGCAAACAATCTGAAATTATGTGGGTGAAAAAAAGCAACTAAAATACCCTCTGACTCAGAGATCCAACTACTAGGTACATATTCTCCATCGAGGTAAAGACAGAAAACTCCCATTTATACAAAAATATCTACAGAAGCATTCTTTGTGATAACAAAAAAATGGAAACAAAGTGGATTCCCATCAACTGGGAAATATAAATGTAATGGAATATAACTGTGCCAAAAGAAGAAAACTATGAGAAATCCAGAGCAACATCAGGAGAATGACGTATGGTGAATTTAACAGAAGTAGGAAAATAACATGCACAATGACAACAACATAAATAGAAAAAAAAACAAAATTAAATTGAACACTGTATAATCAGAATGACCAAGTATGCACCAAAATCGAAAAGAAAATATGCCTCTCTCTTTCCAGTGAAGAGATTGGAGAATGTCAATGTGGAATGTTTTATATATTGTCTTATGTAAAGTTGATCTTATTAAACTGGTTTGTTGCTGCTTTTTAATCTTTTGTTATAAAGGGAGATTTGTAACAAAGGAAATGAAGGAGAGGTATATTCAGAAATGAATGCAATGTAAAAAAAAGGCAGCAATAATATTTTTTTAAAGTAACCATATTAAAAAAAATGTATGTTTAAATGGTCCAGTTATATCGAATAACTAAAAGTCTAGAGTTCATAAACTCATTATACCTTTGAAGAAAAATAAAAAGAATGAATACAAACTTAAAAGGCAACTGAAAATGTACTTTTATTACACTATGGAACATTTCTTATTGCAGTTTAATTACATTATCTATTGCTCCTATTATACCTCTTAATGCAAAAGCAGTCCTGAGCCAACTTATTAAAGAAGGATACTTATACCACATTTCAGGGGTGCTGATGGGAACTATGGACTAAAATCTGTGATTGGGGTGGGGGAGGTTGCCAACATTTTTAAAGGCTTAAATTTTTTTGTCTTCTGACTTCATTTTATTAGCAATGACTACAATGACTATTTAGTGGAATACTTTCCACTGACAATAGCATATGGAATGGGAAATGCTATCACACATGGTCAGTACATAAATTTGTTTTAACTGTACTTGTTGGTTACAAGAGAAGGTTCTCCTGGGGGGAGGGATTGAAAAATCACAGCATTATTGATATTTTTAAAGTATCAACAAAACCATGGTTTTTTTAAAGATGCTCTACAGAAATATTTAGATTTTAAAATTTCTTATTTGTATTGGAAAGTGACATTACTAACTCAGAAAATAAGTAATTGTTTTAGGAGGACCATAAAAAGTAATGATGATAGTGACTATATCCTTTATTACACATATTTTCTTTCTAATCTAAATGCAGAAAATGTTAAATACATACTATAAAACATGGTCACTATATGTTCTGTGCTTACTAAAAAAAAAATCTTTATAGGATAACGCATGACATCAAAATCTTAATGGAAATTTTAGTGTTCATTAATATTTTTCTTCTCATTTCTTCTCTACTCACACTTCCTGGCTTACTAATAACTCCCCACAAATTTATGTGTGACAGACACTGACTGCTGGATCATATGTGCTGCTATCCATTTAATAAGCTATTAACCTGCCTTCCAGGGGATTTACATATATTCTTAAATAGGTCAATGTGTTAAATATTCCAAATATGAACTTTTGCATCTTAAACTGTATGAAGTCTGAAAACAACAATAATAAAATAAGAAGTTATTTTGAAAAAAGAAAAAAAATATTAAGAATTATGGTATCCTTTCCCTAAAAGGGCTGTCAATCTTTAATATTACATTCTAAGAAATGAAAAATTGGCCATTCATTTTAAAACATCCATGTAAAAAGCTTTTCTAATGCAAAGGAAGGAAGATTAAAGAACTCCTCAGGGGGAGTTAATTGAAAAAAAATCTATTAAAAAATGGATATTATGTCTTCTCTGTATGACCTAAGTACGGTACAGTAGAAAAGACTGTAAATGTAAGCTTAGAAAAGGAAAAGCAAAAGAAACATGCAGTACAATAAACATTTAATAAACATCTACTACAAACTATATACAGAGCAAGGCAATAGGGAAGCAAAGATAAAATTAGACACAATGTCTGATAACTACTGAATGCTGGTCCCAAACAAGTTACCTAAACTCTTCTTGTCTCAATTTTCTCAACTGAAATATAGAATGAAACCTACTTGACAGAGTACCATCAAGATTAAATGACAAAAGAAGAACCAAAAGCAACTCGTAAAATTATGAAAACAAAATTTTAAAAAGCTTTTTACTTTATATTTTTAATGTTTTCATTTCCAAAATAATCTTTCCCCATACTAACCTAAAGAGCTATCCCCTAAAATAATTATTTTTAAATATATAAAGGATAAAAACAGAAAAGAAAAATAAAATGCTGATTTTCAAAAAGAAAAATTGAGGTTACTTAAGACACTTGCCAAAGTTGCTGAAGTTATATTTCTTAAAATTAGCATAGCATTAGAAAGGTACCTGAAGAATGTAGTGAATCACTGTGTTTTCTCTAATTCCAAAAATTTCTATCAATGAAACTACAGACTTGAAAGTTATAACCTCAATATCCATAAATAAAATATAACTAACAGATGCTGAGAAATGGAGTTCTTGGATGCTGGTATGTAGTAGAAACAATAATTTCTAATATCTGACCTAGCAAGTAAAAAGGAAATAGATATAATTGAATAATATAATTGGTTAAATATGCTAGTATGCACAACTGTCAAACTGTGAATCAAGTATAGTGACTTATATCAAATGCCTAGTCTAATCACTTGGCCAAAACAGTGAAAAAAAACCACTGGGTTGGCAGTCTAAGGTCCTGAAGACATAGTCCAGGGTGGGGAAACTAAAGCCTCAATGCCATATATGGCCCTTCCAGATCTTCAAGTGCAGTCCTTTGACTGAATCCAAACTTCAGAGAACAAATCCCCTTAATAAAAGGATTTGTTCTGTAAAACTTGGACTCAGTCAAAAGGCTGCACCCAAGGACCTAGAAGGTCACATGTAGCCTTGAGGTTGCAGGTTCCCCACCCCTAGAGAGTCTAAATTCTATTACTTACTACCTTTATTGACACTGGTCAAATCTATGTTTAGCTTCCTCTTAAAACAAATGCAGATAATACCTACCTTTTTTCATTATTGCAAAGATACTACAGAAGATAGAATTTAATTCAATTCATTAAATATCTGTAAAGTGCATACTTTGAGCCAAGCATGGGGGATTCAAAAACAAAAACAAAACAATCCTTGCCTACAAATTCATCACACACACACACAAACACACACACGATATTAGATTAAATCAGATTGGGAAGGAGCTGTGGCATAGTAGAAATTGTACTAGATTTGCAGTTAAATGTTCTGGATTCTAGTCCTAAATCTGCCATTTCCTAGTTGTACGATTATGAAGTAACTGAGCTGAGTTAACAATAACTCAATTTCACCATGTGTAAAATGGAGATAAGGTTGCTGTAAAGATCAAAATAAGTATTTTATAATCAAAAACTCTGAATAAATGCTTGCTTTCATTATAAAAATAGAAAGAGGATAGGCAGAGGGGTGGAGCCAAGATGGTGGAGTAGCAGTACTTCCAAGGTGCTCTGCCCCACACCACTTCCAAACAATGTAAAAGGGGAGTCTGAACAACTTCTGGAGCCCCAGCACCCACAGAATGACACAGAAAAGCTAACCTCCTGCTGAGGACAGCCCAGCAGCCCTGCAGGGAGCAGCCAGCGCAATGCTCTGAGAGCAGGCAGCACAGTGTGCTGGGAACTGACAGCGCAGCACTCTGGGAGCTGAGCCCAAGCCCTTGTGAGCTGCGGTTTTAGCCCCAGGGCGGCCGGGCCAGCAGCTGGCTGGAGGGACCCCAGAACACCAGCAGCTGTAGCAATTCCAGAATTATCAGCACAGATATGCCTAGGACAAAGTGAGAGGTTAGTGCCCTATGGATTTTGGGACTAGTATTTGGGGAACGCATCGGCTTCCTCCCCTGGGGGCGAAAAGCTGCTGAGGAAACACAGCACAGAGGCCATTTTGCAGCTTCAGTGGCAGCTCCAGCTCCTGGTCTGCGAATTGTAGAGAGATCCAGCAATCAGTCTGGGAGTTAATCACTCTTGCTTTAACCTGCTTGGATCTGGACTGTGGTCTTGGGGGGAGGCCTGGGGTGGGTATCTAATTTGCCAGAGTGGGTGGAGGCTTTACAGAGGCCACCCAACCTCCAGAAGTTGTGAAGACCCCACGTTTGGAATGGAAGCTCTCCTGTCTGGTGGCAGAGTCCTACTGTGGCAACAAGCCCAAAAATCAAGTAATTAAGTGGCAATATGGCTAGGCAAAGGAAACAAAATAAACAGAAAATTGCAATTTTAGACTCCTATTTTGGGGGCAGAGGATCAAAGCATGGAACAGGAGGACTGTGAGGCCAGAACTCCTGCACCAAAAGCGCCCAAATGAAAATACAAGCTGGCTACAGGCCACAGAGGACCTTAAGAAGCAGATAAGAGAAGTGGGGGAAAAACTGGGAAGAGAAATGAGAAAGATGCAAGAAAAATGAGATGACAGTCAACAGCCTGACTAAGGAAAATAACACCTTAAAAAATAGACTAACTCTGGGGGCGGCTAGGTGGCGCAGTGAGTAGAGTGTCAGCCCTGGAGTCAGAAGGACCTGAGTTCGGATCTGGCCTCAGACACTTAACGCACACACAAACAAAAACCTAGCCGTGTGACCTTGGGCAAGTTACTTAACCCCAATTGTGAAAAAAATTGACTAACTCAAATAGCAAAAGAGGCTCAGAAAGGCAATGAGGAGAAGAATGCCTTAAAAACCCGAATTTGCCAGATGGAAAAAGAATCTCAAAAGTTCACTGAGAAGAATCATTCCTTCAGAATTAGACTGGAGCAAATTGAAGCTAGTGACTTTATGAGAAATCAAGATGCTGTTAAACAGATCCAAACAAATGAAAGAATAGAAGGCAATGTGAAATATCTCATGGGAAAAACCACTGACCTGGAAAATAGATCCAGGAGAGATAATTTAAAAATTATTGGACTACCTGAAAGTCATGATCAAAGAAAGAACCTAGAAATCATCCTTCAAGAAATTCTGAAGGAAAATTGCCCTGATGTTTTAGAGGGGGAAATAGAGGTTGAAAGAATCCACCGATCGCCTCCTGACAAGGATCCATTTGGAACAATTGATCCACTGGAACAATTCCAATATTGTGGGAACACAATCAGAATAGCCCAGGACCCGGCAGCTTCTACACTGAGGGATTGAAGGGCTTGGAATATGATATTCCAGGGGGCAAAGGAGCTGGGATTGAAGCCAAGGGTCACCTTCCCAGCAAAACTGAGTATCTTGTTTCAGGGTCATTCAGTGGAACTGAGGACTTTCAAGCATTCTTTTTTTTTTTTTTGGAGGGCAACTGGGGTTAAGTAACTTGCCCAAGGCCACACGGCTAGGTTTTTATTTGTGTGTGTGTTAAGTGTCTGAGGTCGGATCCAAACTCAGGTCCTTCTGACTCCAGGGCCGACGCTCTACTCACTGCACCACCTAGCCACCCCTACTTTCAAGCATTCTTAGGGAAAAAACCAGAGTTGAATAGAAAATTTGACATTCAGACACAAGAAGCAAGAGATGCTTGAGAAGGTAATCAGGGAAAAGAAATCAAAAGGAACTTATCAAAGTTGAACTATTTACATTCCTACATGGAAAAACAATAACTGTGTCTGATGAAACCTTTCTCTTTATGAAAATAATTGAAGAAGGGTATATGGACATATGAATACATATGTGGATGTGTGTATGTTTACAGGTATAAATGGATAGAGGGCACAGGTTGAATTTGGTGGGAAGGGATGATACTTAAGAGGTGAGAGAGGAAAGTGACAAGAGGAGATGGGGAGAGACAGGGTAGGGTAAACTATCTCATGTAGAAGAGGCAAGGGGAAGTAGTTGCAGGGGAGGGGAAGAACAGGAAGGCAAAAAGGTAAAACCATATTCTCATTGAAGTTGGCTCAAGGAGAGAATCACATACATACTAAATGGGATATCTCACCCTGCAGGAGAGTAGGGGAAAGGGGGATGAGAGGGGGGATGATGGAGGGGAGGGCATTCTAGGGGGAGGGGAGGTTGGAAGTACCCACTATCAAAGAAGGACAGGATCAAAGTAGGGAATGGACCAGGTGGGAAGTGAGATGGGTGGGAGGGAAATATAAGCAGTCTTTTACAATATATCTACTATGGTAATGTTTTGCATAGCTATACATGTACAACACATACTGAATTGCTTATCTTCCCAGAGGGAGTGGGTGACAAGGGAGGAAGGGAATGGATCTGAAATTCACAGTCTTAAAATTAAATGTTTCAAATGTATATAAATACTATTATTAATACTATTTTGCATGTAATTGGGAGATAAGATGTGCAGGCATTGGGGCTCTGAGATTCACCTTGCCTTAATGGCAAAGTCGAAGGGAGTATGGGAGAAGATATGGGAGAGAGCAGATTGGATGAGGGGATATCTAGTGGAACTGCTATTCTGGGGTGGTGGGTAGGGAAAAAATGGCGAAAACATTGTAACTCAAAATCTGGTGGAAATGAATGATGTAAACCATAAGTTAATAAAGCATTTGTTAAAAAAAAAAAAAGAAAGAAAGAAAGGATAGGCAGAATTACAATTCTACAAGTGAAATAAACCCAGAATGGATAGAAAGTTCTCAAGAATGAAATTTTGATGAAATACTCTTGATGAGGAAAAAAGAGGAAGCTGTCTAAAGAAATACGTGTATCTACAGAGGGAATTCAGAGGCTGTTTTTAATGCCATTGATTCCTTTCTTAGAATGTTTCCCTGACTACATTCATAATTAAAGGAAATGGTAAATTTCAGTTAGAGGTTAATGAAAATATAGATTTCATTTTTCCCCCATTCAAGTTAATGCCCTCCCTGAAATTAATCCAGACCTGGAGGGGTCTAAGGTTAAAAAAAAGTCTAGATATAGACCAATTTAGGTTTGAAAAAAAAAAAAAGAGCTAACCAAGGCAAATTTCAAATTCCCAAGAAAGGAGAGGGGTTGGAGGAGATAGAGGGAGAGAGGAAAATAAGGAAGGAGAAAGTAAGGGGGAAGGGGAAGGAGAGATAGACAGACTCAGACAGATAAATGTATCAACTCTGAAAAGTATAAGGCACTATGTAAATATTAAATATTAGACATAATTACTGACTTTGTTGTTTCAGTCATGTCCAACTCTTCGTGAACCTACTTGAGGTTTTCTTGGCAAAGATACTTGAGTAGTTTGCCATTCCCTTCTACAGATCATTTTACAGATGAAGAAACTGAGGCAAACAGGGTTAAGTGACTTGCCCAGGATCACACAGATATTAAGTGTCTGAAGCCTAATCTGATCTCAGATTGTTCTGACTCCAGGCCTGGCCCTCTACCCACTGCACACCTAATTGCCCAATTACTGAAGTTTTCTTCAAGCTGAAAGGAGGCTGTGGTATAGTGGAAAGAATACTAGTGTAGTCTACTATAGCCCGGTGAGCTTAACTCTGATTTCTAACAAAATTCTAGAATATATAATTGATGAGATAGTGAACATCCAAAAGAGAAAGTGTTGATCACAAAGGGCTTCTTCAAGTACAGGTTATCTAAACTTGACTTCATTTATTTTTCTGATAGGAATTACTAGACCGGTAGATTAGAAGAATGCTAAAGATATATTTTACCTAGATTTTAGCAAAGCATTTGATGGTCACTCATTCTATTCTTTCAAGCACACTGGAGGAGAGATACAAGCTAGATGATAATACAATTAGGTGATTTGACCAACCAAAGAGTTGTCATAATTGGCTCATTATCAACTTAGAAGCAAGTCTTCAGAGCAGTGTCCCAAGGATATGTCCTAGGCCCCTTACTGTTTAATTTTTTAATCAATAACTTAGATAATTGCCAATATAGATAACACACTATCAAAAGTACAGATAACACAAAGTTAGAAGAGTGAGCCAAAATAATGCAGACAACTCAGGATTTAAGATTTCAACAGATCAGAATGTAGGGCTGACTCTATTAAGTTATGATAAACATAAAAACTTGGGTCCAAAAAAGTTTACTTCAGAAGTATAAATTATAGAAGGTATGGTTAGACAACAGTTTGTCTTAAATCTAGGAGGTTTAGGGGAATTAAAGTTCAATGAGTAACAGTGTGATATAGCAATCAAAAAAGCTATGTTATCTGAGACTGAATTAACAGAGACTACCTAAGACTAAGCAAGAATCGTACTCTGCCATAATCAGGCAAGATTTGGATTATGTTTCGTTCTGAGCACCACATTTAGAAGTACAATAAACTGGAAAGTAACCAAAGAAGGGCAACCAGATGGTGACAGGTCTCAAGATTATGCATATGGGGACTGGCTGAAGGAACTCTAAATGTGTTTAATTCCGAGAAGAGATTTAGAGGAGAAAAGATAATTGTTTTTAAGTACACTAAAGACAATTATCAAGAAGAGATTTAATTTGTTTGGTCCCAGAGGGAAAACTAGGTATAAGTTACAAAAAGCCAAATAAAGATTTAAAGCAGCAATCAGAACTCATTTTACAGATGAAGAAACCGAAGCAAATAGGGATAAAGTGACTCGCCCAAGTCACTAGCAAGTAATTGGATTTGAACTAATGTCTTCCTGACTTCAGATAGAGGGCTCTCTATTCACACTGAGTCACCAAGCTGCAACAAATGGAAGGGAAATTTCCTAAAGCTCAAAATACAAACTATGACATACTTACATGTTCCCTAGGAGAAGGATGACTAGAAACACCAAGGAAAGAAAGAATCCATGAAAAAACCAACAACTTCTTGCTTATTTTAACCCAGCTTCATAAGAAGTTAGTAGTAGTAGACAGAATAATATGGCATGGGAATGGCAATATTTTTTTACCTCCAGAACTTGCTGACATTTTTACTGTCTTAAATTAAATATTTTAAATCACCTTTGATAGGAAGTATCTATTTCAAATTCTTTCAAAAGCATAACACTGACTTGGAAGCAAAAGTTTTAATGCATAGTTCTAAAATTGTCTATTTAAGTTGCTTATTTTCTATGAAAGATTACCTATTCAATATTTACCTGCTATCCTGTGTGTATATGGAAGACTTATGCTTTACTATAAGCCATTTAATTCTCAGAGCCATTTTATTCTCAATACTTAATTTTCTGCCTGTTAACGCTGCAGTAACCATTAGCATGGCACCACACCCAAACAACTATTGCAGACTAAACTCCACTCCCCCAAATCTACTGATGCCAACAAGACCTGCAAACAAGAAAACAAATCTGAAACAAAACATGTAAAATAAGCATTAATAAATGAATCAACCTGGGTTAGCTGAGAAGAAAACAGGCAGTGGTGTGGGAAGCACATTGGACTATGAATCAAGGACCTGCATTCTAGTTTTAGTTTTATTGCTACATGTGTAATTTTAAGCAAATTACTTAACACCTCTCTTTATCTATAAAATTCAATTAGATAAAATGATTTCTGGGGTCCCTCACAATTCTAAAATTCTATGATTCTAAATCTTACCTCTATCATAAAGCCTGTTCTAACTATTGTAGGCCATCTGATTTCTTCTTTCTCAGTCCTATATGTAGTAAACTGGAAAAAAGCATAGCACTGGGAGTTAGCCCCTAGCACAAGTGTAGGAAGGAGACGGAGAAGAGGAGGAAGAGAAACTGGACTGGCCCATTTGAGCTAAATGATCATAGCACTTGAATTAAATCAACCTATGCAAAAAAACAAACAAAAAACAACCCTTCTCCAAATGACACTTTTATACTTCTTTTTTTTTATTTTTGGAGGGGGGAAGGCAGGGCAATTGGGGTTAAGTTACTTGGCCAAGGTCACAGGACTAGTAAGTGGGTCAAGTGTCTGAGGCCTGATTTGAACTCAGGTCCTCCTGACTCCAGGGCTGGCGCTCTCTATTCACAGCCACCTAGCTGCCCCAACTTTTATACTTCTAAAGCATAATTACAAAGCACGCTGCTGATTAGAATCACTTACCCTTCCATTTTTACAGATATAATCAAATAGCTCTCCCCCAGAGACATATTCCATCACCATGAAAATGTCAGATGGTGTACTAATGACCTGGTACCTGGTGAGAGAAATAATTACCTAGTTAAATTCAAAGTGAATAGTAGCAAATTAAAGTTTCACAAAAAGTTCAAAATAGATTCAAAATGTTTAACAATATAATGTAATGGTATCTTTTAGTAATTAATGTTATCAGTTGCCCCTAAAGTATACTTTTTAAAATCTGTAAACACACTAATATAACAATGTCCCATGGTGAAAATCCTGCATCATTTCTTAAGCATCACTCTGTGGCAGGTACAGTGTTAGGTAATAGAGATACAAGATAAAAAGTAAAGCAGTCCCTAAACTCAAAGAGCTTACAATATAGCTAGAGAATTTGTTTCAATGGAACTGATATATTAGGGAACATTTTGAGCATTTGTGGATTTCAGGTTAGCTTCTGCATAATTTCTTTTGCAGGAAACAATGACATAGTCAGAAAATAACATCATTTCACAATAACTCATGAGCTGCAACTCTTCCAACACCCACTTCCACAACTAAACTTCAAGTCTTTGTAAAGTGCCATCATGTAATATTTGGGTACAGCAGGCCTGGTCTACCTTACCTCTATTTCCTTCCTTCAGGTCTTCTAGGCCCAACTTGTTCCAGAGGCAGGCAGAATAATAGCCAGACAGGGCCACTATTACAGCATTTATGTATTTCTTAACCATTTATCATGTATAAAACTGTGCTATCTTTTTTCATAAAGTTACTATCTTTTTTTTTTTTTGCTTTTTGGAGGGCAATTGGGGTTAAGTGACTTGCTCAAGGTCACACAGCTAGTTTTTGTGTTAAGTATCTGAGGCCGCATTTAAACTCGGGTCCTCCTGACTCCAGGGCCAGTGCTCTATTCACTGCACCACCTAGCCGCTCCCTACTATCTTTTTTTTTAAGTGTCACTGACAAAATTTTTGAGTGTTAAACCCCAAACTCCATTTTCCCCATCAACTGTAGTTGCCAATGTGTTATACTCCATAGAGCAGTGCTTTGGGGAAGCTAGCTGTATAAACATATACAAATTTTATGCAAGGTGATTTAGAGGGGAAAGGATCAGAAACTAGGGTGGGGTGTTCCAGGAAAGGTTCCATGAGGAAGATGACAGCACAGATGAATCTGGAAGTTTCAAAGCCAGGGATTCTAAGAGACAGAGGCAAGGAGGGGATGCATTTCAAGCATGTGGGACAACTAGTACAAAAGCACATGACCAGAACATGGTATGTGGTCTTTGGTTTAGAGACCACTGCACGAGGCACATTTCAGATGCTCTTGAGACCACTGCATGAGGCACGTTTCTGATGCTCTTGGTCCAAGTCCCAGCTCCTTCAGTTCTTTATTAACTGCATCTCTTTGAGGAAGTTACTTGCTTCACTAAGCTTTAGTCTCCACATTGGTAAAAGGAGTCTAAACCATGCCCTGCTCTCCTCAGAAATCTATATTAAAGTGTTTTGTGCACAGAAAAAGTATTACAGAAATGTAAAATGTTATTAATAAATGAAAAATAGACAAAAAAGAGGGAATTTTAACCATCTTTCTTACTTTTTAAACAGTAAAGAAATTAAGAAAAGATGACAGAAAAAAGAGTGGATCTAATTTAACACAATCATAACTTACAGCTTAATGATATGAGGATGTCTGAAAAGTTTGAGGTTCTGAATTTCTCTGCGAATTTTTCCTACCACATCAAGGCTTCGAATTTTCTGTCGATTTAAGATCTTCACTGCAACTTTGTGGCCAGTCAACTCATGCTTGCCAACTGTAAGAAAAATAAAATTTGATAAAATTAGAACTCAGCTGCACTAATAATTCTATTAGTCACCTTCTATAAGGACCAAGAATACTCAGAAAGATTATATAAGGTCCTCCCTTTATTACCCTACTTCCTTGTCAAATAATTTTGAATCAGTTTAAAAATGTCTCAAGGAGTTCATTTTTAAAGAAGAGAAAATAATTTTCTCTTCATTTCAAAGCATGATGGGTGAAGATGGAAATTATTTATTTACATCCTGGTCTTGCTAATTATGGATTGAAATTCAGCAACTATAATAAGTTAACTCACTGTAAAATTCATGCATAGAACAGACTCAATAACCAAGATCCATAAGCAAAGGAACTAGTAGCTTAGTATTTATTAACCCAAGAAAATAAACTACAAGGAAAGGATTTCCTAATCAATAGGAACTATTGGAAAAACTGGGAAAACAGTTTGACTGAAATTATGTTTAGATTGACATTCTACCATTAAAAAAAATAAGTTCCAAATGGATAAGCTGACTTAACGTAAAAGGTCACATACTTAAAAAAAATAAAAATAAAAATAGGGGCGGCTAGGTGGCGCAGTGAGTAGAGCGTCGGCCCTGGAGTCAGAAGGACCTGAGTTCGGATCCGACCTCAGACACTTAACGCACACACAAACAAAAACCTAGCTGTGTGATCTTGGGAAAGTTACTTAACCCCAATAGCCCTCCAAAACCAAAAATAAGTAAATAAATAAATAAAAATAAAAAAACAAGAGAAAGACAAACCTTTAAAATCTATGGTTTGAGGGAAAAATTTATAACCAAACAAGGGACGAATAACAAAAGATGAAATATTTTGCTAATAACTTTTTCCTAGGACAAAATCAACAGAACTAGAATAAAGGAAAAAAAACCTGCCATGATAGGGTGGGGTAGGGGGAATGTAAGGGAAGAGATCTTCCAATGAAATATCTGAAGCCTGACAGCCAAAATCTAAAGGGAACTGGTACTAACATATAAAACTAACAGAAATGTAGCCAAAAGATATAAAGTTTTAAAAAAAAAAAGGAATTAAAACTACCAGCAGCGCTATTTTTAAATATTCCAAATGACTAATAACAAGGGAAATACAAATAAAACAACTCTAATTTCACCTTACACCCATCAGAAAAAAGGAAAATGACAACTGTTGCCAGTGGACCTATAAAGTAGTCCAAGGACTGCAGAAGACAATTTGGAATTATATCCCAAGTCACTAAACTGTATATATCTTTTGACTTAGCCATACCACTTCTAGGCTTTACCTCAAGAAGATCAAAGGTCAAAGGGCCTATAAAGCAATTAGATGGTGTACTAGAAAGAACACTGGAGTCTGGAAAACCTGATTTCAAATCCTACTCAAGACATTAGCTATGTGAACTTGACCAAGTCATTAACCTTTATCTATCTCAGTTTCCTCATATGTAAAATGAGGTTGAACAACAGCAAATACCTTGCAGGGTTTATGTGAAGATAAAATGAGATAATACTTACAAAGTGCTTTGCAAACTTCTAAGGGCCATATAAATTCTAACTATTATTGTGTATATAAATATTTATAGCCGCATTTTTTGTTACAGAAAAAAATTAAAAATAAAGTGAATGCTAGAACAGCTCTACAACTAGAACAAATAATGGTATATGAATGTAAAGTAATAAAATGAAAAAAAAAAGGTTGAATTCAGACAAACTTGTAGAGTGAAGTGAACCAGGATAACTTACACCATAAAAACAACACTGTAAGGAAAAACCACCTAGAAAGACTTAGCAACTCTGACCAATGCAATATTATTCAAAATTCCAGAAGAGTGAAGATGAAACATTCTTCCCATTTCCTATTAGAGAGGTGATGTACTCCAATACTGAAGAAGACACACATTTTTAGACTCTACCAACACTAATTTGTCTTGACTGATTATATTGTTACTAGAATGTTTTTATTAAAGAATAGGCAAGTGTTGGATGGGTGGAGGGGACGAATGGCCTGTCTTTTGCCTTTGGTTGCATCCACAGCAATTAACACAATGCCTGTCATTTAGTGAATGTTTAATGACTAACTATATCGATGCAAAAGAAAAGGAAAAAAATACACCAATACCACAGGTAAAAAATACATAATAGAGAGTCCAGAGGAAAAGAAAAGGGCAGTGCTGATACTACCATGTTAAAGTTTTTATTTTTTAATTGTTTCTGTTATGTCTGACTCTTTATGACCTCATTTGGCAAAGACTGTGGGGCTGTTTGCCACTTCCTTCTCCAGCTTATTTTACTGATGAGGAATCTTGAGGCAAACATGGTTGAGTGACATCCAGGGTTACATAGCTAGTAAATGACTGAGGTTATATTTGAACCCTGGAAGAGGAGTCATCCTGGTTCCGAGTCCAGTGTTCTACCCACTGTACTACCTAGCTGCCTTCAATGGATTCCAAGGAGAGCATGTATTCAATGTTTGAAAGAATGTAAAAGAAAAATACTAACCAACATCAGAAATCAAATGAAGTACAAATCAAGTTGCCTCTGGAGGGCTAATAGTGAAATGTACCTCTCCAGTCATGAAAGAGGCAGTGGGGCTATAGATGTGAAACCAGGCAGATGCTGTTAAGACAAAGTAAATAAAGTAAAAATACTTTTGCTTTGCTTGTCAAAAGGGAGGGTTTATTGAAAAGCTATAGTGATGTTTTAAAAAAATCCCCAGGGGTGGCTAGGTGGCGAAGTGAGTAAAGTGCTGGCCCCGGAGTCAGGAGGACCTGAGTTCTGAACCGACCTCAGACACTCAACACAAAATAAACTAGCCCCGTAACCCTGGGCAAGTTACTTAACCCCAATTGCCCTCCAAAAGGCAAAAAAAAAAAAAATCCCCTCAATAAAATGCTTATTTTTACCTTTTTTTAAAAAAAACAAAAGCAAAACAAAAACCCTAAGTACATTTATTATGTGCCAAGTAGAAAAACACAACATTAGGGGAAAAACTCTTCTGTCTGAATCATTACTTTAAACACAGAGCTACTGGCTTGCCCCAAACTTCTAAGGGTTTTTGGACAACACATCAAAAGATGCTGGAGTAGCATACATTCAATTTTTAATCACAAATCATGATCAAAATTACTTCCTAAATATTGTCTGCATGCTACCAAAGTATATTTAAATTCCAATTTATTCTTGCTATAGACAGTACACTATTTGCCTACCTCCTGTTATGCATTCAAAAGATAAATTAGGTTGCTACTGACCAAAGAGAAGCTATTATCAAAGCTAATGGAGGGTATTATGACAAAGATAGTCATTTTTTACATGTACAAAATCAAAAAAATCATACACTGTCCTCCCATCTTTAAAGCTGGAAACAGGAAGAACAAATAGTTACAGGAACATGACAAGTCTGTTTCATAGTATGACAGAAGCCAGCAGTGAGTACAATCCTGTCCAAAGCAATCCAAACAAGATTTATTAAGGGCCTACTATGTGCAATAAATAGAACAAAAACCATTAAGTCCTTCTGACCATTTCTTTTTTAGTAAAAGTTGTCTTTTTCAAAGTTACAACAAAGTTTTATTAATTTATTTTCCTTTAATGCAATGAATGATAAATATTTCACAAAAATTTCAATCAGTATGAAGGGTATGTCTGTGTGTCTATGTGTGTTATATACTTGTTAACAAAGATACTCACAAAATCATTCCTGATCTAATAGGGCTGCTTCCATTTAGCCCTACTTGTTCATTCTTTGAATAATTTGCAAATTAGTATTTTTTGTGGTCCCATATACATCAAAATAAACTAAAAACAGTGTTCGTCAGGTGAAGAAAAACAACAAATTGTGGTAGATAAGCATAATTGAATAGCAACATACAATCAGAGATGATATATGTGAAATTTAGAGAAGCAGGGAAGATAAGTATGAAGTAAACACAATGACTACAACAGCATAAATGAAAACAATAGGCAACAAGTCCCAAATTAACTGCAACCAATCTTGGCCCTAGGGAACAAATGATAATTTTGTCTACTAGGTAGAAGTGGGGGATTAAAGGCAAAGAATGCTGCTTATATAATCACATGTGCAGACTCAGTAATACTGTCTGCCAATTTTATTTAACTGTTTTTCTTTGTTGCAAGGGAGTACTCAACAAGAAAAGAGGGAGCATATGGAGAAATGACTACAGTGTTAAACTTTTCTATCATTTAACTCACAATACTATATTATGTTCATGTCTAATAGCTTTTTAAAGTTTTTTTTTAGTTGTGAATTTAATCAATAAACACAATCCTTTCAAGGTACAAAGAACTGACAAGATTTATCAGAAACTCTCTCTGGTACTTTCTCTCTTTTTTTTTCCCCAATCAATCAACAAACATTAACTGTTTGCTATATGCTAAGCTTCATTGAAGATACAGAGCTTAATAAAGTAATAAGAAAATTGCTATATCTGTTTCCCCTTCCATTCCAGTCAAAGACTGGTCATATCTCAGAACACATGTCTCATTCTATGCCTGCCTAGACTGGAAACTGGGAAAGGCCTCTTAAACAAAGTGGTGCTTGGGCTTAGTCTTAAATGAAGTCAGAAATTCTAAGAGGCAGAAGGTGGGAGAGCATTCCAGGAATGGGGAACAGAGAATACACAGGCATGAAGACAGGAGATGGAGTGGTATGTGTGAGGAACATTTGGAAGGAGAGGAATAAAGAAAAGCAGAAAGACAAGAAGAGTACAGTTTGTGAAGAGCATAAGTACCAAACAAAGGACCTGATAGCTGATCCTTGAGGTAATAGGAAACCAATGGAGTCTATTGAGAGGGGTGTGACCTTGGTCAGCCCTACACTTTAGGAAAATCACTTGGACAGCTGCATGGAAGGCAGATTACACTGGTAAGAGACCCAAGGGAGGGAGACCAATTGGTGCTAGTAAATGAGTTGGAAAGAATGGAACATATATAAGAAATGTTGTGAAACTAGAAATGACAAAGATTATTAATAATAATGATAATGATAGGTACTATTTAAATAGTGTTACAAATTACAAAGAGATTTACACATTTGATCCTCATAACAATCTTGTGAAGTAGGTACTAATATTATCTCTATTTCATAGATGAGGAAACTGAGGCACCAGATCACACCTTTAACCACAGGTGTTCCTCAGGGTACTATCCTGGGCCTTCTCTTCTCCCTCTATACTACCTCATTTAGTGATCACATCAGCTCCCACAGATTTAATAACCATCTCTATGTTAGTGACTCATATCTACCTATCCTTCTCCAAATTCTCTGCTGACCTCAAATCTTGTATCTCCAACTGTCTTTCAGATAATCTCAAACTAGATTTCCAAAAGACAACTTAAACTCAACATGCACAAAACAGAACTCATTATATTTCCCCCTTAACCAGTCCCCACTCTTACCTTCCCTATATTTTAGAGGGCAAAACCATCCTCCCAGTCCCTTAGGCTAACAATCATATCCAATCATATCCAATCTGTTGCCTCTTCTATAGCCCCCTTCTCTCTTAACACTGCCATCACTGTTGTAATAACTTATTGGTGGGTCTGCCTACCTCGAGTTTCTCCCCAGTCCAATTCATCCTCCAATTAGCCACCAAAGTGACTTTCCTAAAGCACAGGTCTAAGTCACACCCCACCCCCTCCCGTATTCAATAAACTCCAGTGGCTCCCTATTGCCTCCAGATTCAAATACAGAATGCTCTATTTAGCATTCAAAGCTGAAGTCCTTCATAACCTAGGCCTACTTCTACCTTTCCAGTCTTCTTACATCTTATTCCCCAACACACTCTTTGATCCAAAGACACTGCCTCCTGGATGTTCCATGAATAAGACATTCTATCTCTTGGTTCTGGTCATTTCTCTGGCTGGCCCTCATGCCTGGAAATATTGTTCCTCTTCCACTTCAACTACTGACCTCCTTAGTTTCCTTTAAGTCCCAACTAAAATCGATTCATTTACTATAATCTTCCCCTTCTAGTGCCTTCCCTCTGTTAATGACTTCCTATTTATCCTATATATAGCTTGCTTTTTATAGATTTATTTGCATGTTGTCTCCTCCATTAGATCATAAGTTCCTGGAGGGCAAGAACTCTTTTTACCTTCCTGTATACCAGTGCCTAGCACTTAGCAAGCACTTAATATAAACACTGACTTACTGAGACACAAAGAAGTTAATGACTTGCCCAGTGTCACAAAGCTAGTGTCTGAGGTAAGAACTGAACTCAATTTTTCCTTACTGAGACCCGTGGTCTATCTATCCACTGTGCCATCTGGATGACTATTTTGACAACTGACTAGATATGCAAAGTGTCCCTAAAGTATCAGAGCAGTTTTAAGCTTTTATAACTTAAAATTATACTTACACTCTTGGGACATGTTGCATAAGGTGAGGACAACTAGAAAATAACTGAGAAGTTTCAAACTTAGCGGAGCAAGAAGGATGCAACTTTGGACAATAACACAGAAGTTCAGAAGAGAGGGTGATGAGAGGAAAATGGTAAGTCTGAGATGTCTAGAGGACAGTCAGTTTGAGATGTTCAATAGACAACTGATGATGATGAGGGCCAAGATGAGGAACAAAAAGCTCAGTGGGGCTATGTATACAAATCAAGGAGTCATCTGCATCAAGATATTAAACCCACAGGAGCTGAGGTAACTAAGAAACTGTAGACATTCTTAATCTGGGATCTGTGACCTTTTTAAAAACATTTTTTATAACTATTTCAATATAATTGGTTTCCTTTGTAATTCTATGTATTTTATTTTATGCATTTCTGAAAAGTCTATAGGCTTTATCAGACAACCCAAAAGGTCCATGAAACAAAAAAAGAATTAAGAAGCCTTGGTGGAGGACCACAGACAATATCTTACGAGTACACCTACAGTTAGGGGCACAATATGGATGATGAACCGGCAAGATGGACTGAGAAAGCAAGACAGACAAGCAGAAGGCAAACAGGGAAGAGAATGTAGTAATCAGGAGGAAAGGGTGGTCAATAGAATTAAATGCTAAAGAGAAATCAAGAAGAATTAAGAAAAGTGTTAGATTTGGCAGTTAAGACATCAATGGTAACTTTTAAGAGAGAATTTCAGCTGAGTGGATTGACTGAAGTTGGAAGCCAGAGTCCAAAGGATTCAGAAGTGAGAAGGAAAAAAAGTCAAGATAAAGTATAGAAAGCATTTTGCTGTGGAAGGAAGGAGTTATAGGATGATAAGCTGAAGAAATGCTAGGATTTTTTTTTAACTGGAAAAGACTTTTTAAGGGACAGGAAAAAATCAGTCGAAAGGAAAAGATTGAAGAGTATAGAAGGAATGAGTATGGAAGCAATATGCAGGAAAAGATGAAAAGGGATGGGATCAAGGGTATTTGCAGAAGCATGAGGAAGGCTGTCAGGGACTGGAGTAAAAGAATAGAAAAAAATGATCTCTTCCTTTGTTGTTGGCCTGTTAACTCTCATACTGTGCTTCTACTCGACACTGTTCTCTTTCATGGGGTAAGGGATGGGAAACCAGATATCTGAAAACTGTATCTAACAAGAAAATTAGGCTCAAAGTACAGGCCTGAGTGCCTCTCCTATGACAGGTGAACCAGATTTGAAGTTGGAGTTATAAATTAGAGTTCAAATCCTAGCTCTACTATTTATTTGCTACATTTGTGAAAGGGCAAGTCAGTTAACTGGGCTTCTGCATCCTCATCTGCACAACAAGGGGGCTGGTACAACCAATAGAAAATGAATGCTGCAAAATTACAAAGAATAAAGCCCCAAAAGAAGAGAGATAAAAAAGCATTCCCCGCTACTATGCAGAGTTAAGAGGTACATATGGCAAATATTTTCACTGCATAAATTTTTAAATTTTCAACTGACTAATCACTTTTTGTGTTTTCCCTTTTCTTCCTCTTTTTTCCTTAAAATATTTTGTGTTATATGGAATGGCTCTCTGGGATGGAGGAGGATTAGAGAGACTGGAGGAAATGTAAGCAAAGTAAAAAGAAAATATATAAATAAAAATTTTTCAATGAAGGAATTCGACAAAACGGCCTCTGAAGTCCTTTCCAACTCTGACCACAGTCACCTGGATTTAGAGCTGGAAGAGTTCTTATAAAGGCAGCCAGGTGGCTCTGTGGTGAAGAAAGCACCTAGCCTGGAGAGAGGAAGCCCTGAGTTCAAATCCTACCTCACTCACTTACCTCATGTGTGACTCTGGGCAAGTCTTTGCCTCAGTTTTATCTCAACTGTAAAGGGGGGAGGAGGGGGAAGTTAATAAAAACACCTATACTGCAGGGCCGGAAGTGAAGACTGAATGAGATAATATTTGTAAGGCACTTAGCACAATTCCTGGCAGTTAGTAGCTGCTTAATACAAGTTTGTTTTCTTTCTTATACATCACCCAGTACTCAATTTACAGATAAGAAAACTGAGATTCAGGGAAGTTAACTGATTTTCCAAACTCACATAGCTTTCAGTCAAGATTCAAATACAGGTTTTCTGACAAGCCCAGTGCTATTTCTAATGCAAATCAGAACAAACTTTTATAAAAAAAAATTCGTTCAAGATTCTTCTATAATCTATAACACACTAATAGTTGCTAAGTGTCTCCATCCCCAGCCATTTAGGTACTTAAAAACTTTTATCTGAAATTTGCATCACTAAGTACTCCCTACTTTATTCAATACTTGATAATCTTACTCCAAAAGCTCCCAAGAGCTTTACTTATGACAATGCTCAGCTGGAACATTCAGCTTGGAGTCCAAACAAGAAAGATAAAAGCATATGTTTATTCACACTCACAGACAGTTCAGTTGTGGTTCTGCAAGTCATAACAGCAAAGATCCTGACACTCAAATTTTCCTACTTCCAAAGCTGCAAAACTGTCAACTGAAAAACGACCAAATTATCTCTAGCTCTTCCACAAGTTACTTTGTCTAAATGCATTAGAACATTGTAACAAATGCTTTCCCCTAGACCAGACAAATGATCTTGATTTTATAAAAGATTAAAATCTGAAGGAATGTGATTTTAAATGGAATAAATATCAGGTAGATAAAGTAGTTTCTAGTCAGCAAGTTAAGGCAATTTGTGTCTAGCACCCACGCTAAAAATGTGTCTACCCTCCATTTTACCATGCTTTTACTTACACTGACAATAGAGTAGTGACCCAATTATGCTAAAGGGGAAAAAGCAGAACCAGTAAATATAATTTTTGAAATGAAACATTTAAAATTTTTTCTATACCAATCCATTTCAACCAAAAAGAAAATGGTTTTATTTGGAAACGTTTACCACCTCAGGTAAAACACTATTACTTGGAATTTAAATATTAACAATTAAAAATTCACATCTCACACACACAAAATTTAAAAGACTGGTATTGATGGCTGAGCAACCAAGAACAAAAAGCCATTATAATTTTGAGGAACAATAGATTCAACACTGTGGTATGGGAGGGAAAGTGCACTGACCTTGGTCTCGGAGAAGACCTGTGACTGTGTCCGGGCTCAGTGACTCACTACTAAGATACTACCCTTGACCTGGAATAAGGTCCAAAACATTCCTAAGCTTTCATTTTTCTCTCCTATAAAACAGGAATAATACCTGCCCTACCTACCTCAGAGGGTTGATGTAAGAATACAACAACCAAGAAGTACTTTGTGTAAATAGTGAAATTTTATGCCAAAAAGAAAAAAAAAGATTAAAAGGATTTTCCAATGGTTCTATCTGTATAAAAAATAAAATCACCCTAACGGCTAAAGGATAAAAAAAAAAGTCTAAGCAAAGCTAAGAGTCCATTCACTTAACACCTACCTACTTACTACACGCAAGAAGATCTCTTCCACTAACAATGAATGATGCTCTGGAGCACTTCCTCAAAAAAAGTTATAGCTAAGTTACCAAAGGATCTTTGCCCCACTCCTCTCCATCATAAGAGCAAACAAAAAGATCTCGTTGAATTCACAACAAATTGATGCTTGAGCAATTCATTTATTCTGCCTTCCAACCTCTGGTGTTTTCAAATCTTAAATGAATATTACTATGTTCATAATCTTTTTTGGGCGGGGGGGAGGTCTCTACAATCACAAAATGAAATACCATGTTTCTATTAGGTAAATGATCTTAGTGTTAATTCAAGTAGAATTTCAGGTGAAATAATCCAGAATAGTTTAATATCTTTTTAGGATACTAACAAGTATTTCTTCTAAATAAGAGTAGTGATAAACAACTCATAAGCTCTGACACCAGAGCCAAACAGCTCTCACACAAATCCTAGCCTAAGAGACCCACCCTAATAACTATCATTGACCTATTCTGTCATTTTGCTTAAGTTCTTTACATTTATTCAACTTACTGTAGGCCTTGCTGATTTTCACATGTAGTGTCAGGCAGTTTCTCCCTGTGAGCTACACAGCAATTTTCCACTTCTATGACTCAGAAAGGGCAAGAGAAGGGAGGGTTCTCCTCTCCCATCCCTAGATAAAATCGGAAAATGTTTATTTAGCTCTAGAAGAGCAAGACTTAATTTATTTCACCATCCAAACTTTTAAATACCTTTCAAATCAAAACAAATATTTACTGAGTGTTTATGTACCAGCTATGTTACATACATAAAACTCCCGTAAAAGAAAACTTACAGGAAAGGGAAATTTCCTATTACAACTTATCATAAAAAGCCACACTTATTTTCATCCATTACTCTACCCTGGGGCCAACGTCAAATGTTTAAACAGCACCTATTTTGCAATGTTTCAGCATTTGGTTAAAAACAGGAGACAGAAAGTTCCTTGATATTTCATTTCATAAACATGGTTTTGAAACAGGACTGGCAGAGGGAACCCCTGCATAGTTTTTCTTTCCAATCCTTTTAGGGGAAACTATATTTGTTTCTCAAAAAGTGAATGTCATCACATATGGTAAATACTGTCAATAGTATCTACAATAAACTAAAAACCTTATTTGGGATGGGCACGCAAAAAAGCTAACAGATTTGGCATACATGGAATACAAGACACTCACTGATTATTCCAAAATAGTTGAAGGTATGGACTATAAAGTCAAAACACAGACCTAGCAATACATCATAGTGCAAGAAGCAGTTCCAAGACCCCCGAAGTCCAGATGGCTTGTTCTATAAGGCACCCCGGAAACTTAACAGGCTGGGGGGTGGGGTTCGTGTCACCTTGATTAATCCATTTGTTCAGCGATAGCCAAATACATTCACCTCGTAAAGAGGACGGAAATACAGTGAATGCTGGGCGTCGAGAGGATCAGGGGAGCAATGGGCTGGCGGCGGTCCAGCAAAGGAAGCAGTGGGAGCAGGGGGACCCCCATCTCCCTGGGGCTCGCACTTCCTGGAGCGACGGGGCAGGACTCGTTCCGAGACCACAGAC
Organism: Gymnobelideus leadbeateri; assembly: GCA_011680675.1. Classification (NCBI taxonomy): domain Eukaryota; kingdom Metazoa; phylum Chordata; class Mammalia; order Diprotodontia; family Petauridae; genus Gymnobelideus; species Gymnobelideus leadbeateri. The sequence continues at coordinate 44,964 of WOXC01002514.1, forward strand.
CCCCTCGGACCTCCCGCCAGGCAACCAGCATCTGGCCTCACTGCCCGGGGGCTGGACCCAGGTCCGGGGCACGCAGAGCCGGGCAACAGCACCACTACCCGCCACCCGGCAAGGGGCGCCTCCAAGCCCCCTCCTCTGCCCCGCCCCAGTTGCCAAGACGACCCGGGTGGGCACCGCGGCTGCCCCCGGGACGCGGCCGGAGAGTTCCCAGGTCCGAGCGCGCGAGGGGGAGGGGGAAGAGGAGAGCAGAGGGATGGAGAGGTGAGGAAACGGAGGGGGAAGCAGCCCGGAGGGTGGAGGAGTCCCCAGCTCCGTGGCAGCGGGAGGGCCCGGCCCCAAGGGCTCTCACCCTTCACTTTGCCGAAGGTGCCGACCCCCAGCGTGTCCCCCAGGATATAGTGGCCGATCTTCACCCGCCCGTCGTGTTTCTGCTTCTCCGCTGCCGCCATCTTCCTCCAGGAACTGAGCCTGCGCATGGCGCCCTCGAGGGGGAGGAGGGACGGGAGAGAGAGGAGGGAGGGGGAGGAAAGAAAGGGAGAGGGCGGGGAAAGAAGGGGAGGGGAAGGAGAGGGAGGGTGGAGAGGAGAGGGGAAGAGAAGGAGGAGGGGAGACGGGGAAGGGGAGAGGGAGGAGGGGAGAGAGGGAGGAAGGAAGGGGAAGGGAAGGAAGAGGAGAGGAAAGGAAAAGGGGGGAAGGGGAGAGGGAGGCGGCCCCCCCGAGAGCGCAGGAGATAGGAGGGGCTAAGGGTGGGGACTAGGGGCGGGGGTGCCGCGGTCACCTCCGCCCAGCAGCCGCCACCCTCAGCCGGGAGCTCGCTGTGGCCGGGCTCTCGCGTCTCCTTCGCCCGCGCCCCTCCCCCTCCTGCTCCGCGTCGCCGCCGCCTGGCCCCAAACACTCTGGACCCTGCGGGGCGGCTTGAGGGTATTGGGTCGGGCCGTGCTGGATGGATCCGTCCCGGGGCCACCGCCTCCGTGGCCCGGGGAGCGCGCGCCCAGGTGCCCGGGCGGCCGGGCGCCCCCTCCTCGCTCCCCGAGCCTCGGCGGGAGCGCGGGCTGCGAGCCCGAGCGGGCGCTGTCCGAGCGTGGGCAGCCGGCCGCCCGCGCGTGGCTTTGCCGGCTTCTCCTTTGCAGATATTTGGGTATATGCTTGAAACTGCAGTGAGCGGGTGGAGGCGGGGTGGGTAAGGGTTATTACTCAAGTCACCCATCCTCTCTCCCTGCGTCCCCAGCCCTTGCTTTCCTTCTTCACTGGAGATCTGGAAGTTGCGGTGAATGTCCCTTGGCAAGGGTCATGGAGGGAGGGGTCTCCTTTCCCATCTTTGCACGTTTAGCCTTTAAACCCCTCTGTTACCCCCCAGAATCGTCCGGCTAAACCCTTAACCTGCCCCTTGAGCCTCTTTAATGTCCTTCGAAGTCTCATATTGTTTCGAAGAACTCCAAGTGGCTGACCTAAGTAATTTGAAGTTCTTAAGATTTTGTTGGATAGAATTTTGATTTGCCGTTTGTTTAATTTAATATCTATTAAGCCATGTGGGGATATGCGATCTGTGAAGAATGCAAAGATCCCTACCATAGCAACGACATACATATACGGGAATAACCTGGGGAAAATTCTAAGTCAACACTGGAATTTATTCGTTTCCAATAGACTGCATCTAAATGCTGAAGGAATCCAAAGCAATGGAAAGGAGATAATTGTTGCTGTTCAGGGATGAGGGAGCAAAGAGGGGTGTTTGTCGCATATTGGCATACGTGCCGATTGTTTCTGGTTCCTGGTTTTTGACTAAATTTAAAACAAGCCTGAGGTATCAACAAGTTATCAAAGGTGTGAAAAGATGAGGCTGTGAGTCAGGTACTCTAATTCATTCGTGGCTAGTGGAGCTATGAATTGATTCAAACACTCTGAAAAACAGTTTGGGACTATGCAAGAGACATTCATATCCTTTGATACCCAGGAGGATCCCACTACTGAGACTATTATTCCAAGGAGGTTATTGACTAAAAAAACAACAACAAAACCCCACACAACGTTATATGTACCAGAATGTTCATAGTCAGCCAAACATTTATTAAGTGCCTGCTATGAGCCAGGTGCCTTCCTAAGCACATACAGGGGAAAAAAGTGGGAGAAAAAAATCCCTACTTTCAAGGAACTCGGTCTAACGAGGGAAACAACATTCAGACAACTATGTGGTAACAAGCTATAGACAAGATCAAGTGTAGATGATCAGCAGAGGGAAGGTACTAGATTAAGGGGAATGGGGAAAAGCTTTATGTTGAAGGTAGGGTATTAGCTAGGACTTAAAAAAATGGTCTAGAGAGAGGAGAGATAAAGCATTGGAAGCATGGAGAAGGGTGGGAGGGAGAGCCAATGAGAATGCCCAGAGTTGGGAGACAGAGTATCTCATTTGGAGCAGAGCAAGGAAAAGCCAGTATCTCCAAATTCCAGAGTATCTAGGGGGGTGGGGTGGGAAGGAAGGAATGTAAGAAGAAGAATTGAAAGAAGAGGTAGGGAACAACAGATTAAAACTTTGAATCGGAGGATTTTATATTTATACTTGGAGGTCATAGAGAGCCACTGAAGTTTACTGAGTGAGGGAAAGGAGGGGAGTGTCATGGTCAGAATTATGCTTTAGGAAGATCACTTTGACAGCTGAGTGGAGGATGGGCTATAGTAGGGAGAGACCTGTGACAGGCAGAAAAGCAGTAGACTGTTGCAGTAGTCTGGGCATGAGGTGATAAGGACCAGATTGGTGGCAGTGTCAAAGGAGAAAAGTGGGTATATTTGAGAAATATTATGATGAAGATTGAGATAACAGGTCTTGGCAACAGTATTGGATTGGGGAAGGGCGGGGGGGGGGGAAGGGGAGGGGACGGAGAGAGTTGAGGAGTCCAGGATGACACTTAGGTTGAGAGCCTGGGTGATTGGGAAGATGGTGGTAATCTAAACAGTAATAGGGAAGTTAGAGGGGAGGACTTGGAGGGAACCATCATGAGTTTAGGTTGGATATGTTGAGTCTAAGATGTCTATGGAACATCCAGTTCAGGATGTTCTGAGGACAGTTGGATTTGCACACTAGAGGTCAGTAGAAAGGTTAGGACTGGATAAGTAGCTTTGAGAATCGTCAGCAGAAGAATGGAGTCCATGGGAGCTGCTGAAAATAGCCAAAGCAAATAAATGGTATAGAGGAAGAATAGAAGAAGGCCCACCCCGAACAAAACCTGTGGTACACCCATAGTTAATGTGTGTGACCTGGATGAAGCAAAAGAGACTGAGAAGTACTCAGATAAAAAGAGAATTAGGAGAGAATAATGTTTCAAAGAAGAGAAGATGGTGACTGAAGTGTCAGAGGCTGCAGAGAGGTTCATGGATGGAATAAAAGTGAAAACTTGTCAGGTAACATTCCAGAAATCTGAACAGAATTATAATAAAGTACCAAAGACTTGGTAACCTGGGCTGGGAATCTAGGAACCTTGCCTTACTTCCCTTGTCATAAGTTGAACTTTTTGCTAAGCTTAGCTAAGTGTAGGAGGGGAAAGCACAGACCCTGCAAATTTAACCACAGGCTCAAATGTTCCAGACTTGTTTCCACTGACCACCATCTGACCTGTAATATAAAATTGGAACTCCTGTTGCAGAACTCCAGGCAGGTTACCATGTCCTAAAATCCCCATGATTCATAAAATATTTTCTGCTTTCACATCTGTATTGATATTGTTAGAACATTTATCTTCTGCTTTCACATTTAAGTTGATACTGATGACATTTTGTCTATTTCATGTCTGCTAGACTTGTACCTTCTGCTTTTTGATATTACTGATATTTAACCTGAATGCCAGCAAATTTTTGCGGTTAATATTGTGAGCCTCAGTTTTCAGAGAAAGAAATTAAAGATATCTATAAGCATATGAAGAAATGCTCTAAATCATTATTGACTAGAGAAATGCAAATGAAAACTCAGGAAAATGACAAATGCTGGAGAGGATGTGGACAAATTGGAACACTAAGGCATTGCTGGTGGAGTTGTGAACTGATCCAACCATTCTGGAGAGCAATGTGGAATTATGCCCAAAGGGCTATGAACAATTTCATACCCTTTGACCCAGCAATACCACTTCTAATGTTATATCCCAAAGAGATCATAGAAGTGGGAGGAAGACCCACATGTACAAAAATATTTATAGCAGCTCTTTTTGTGGTTGCAAAGAATTGGAAATTAAGGGGGTGCCCATCAATCAGGGAATGGCTGAACAAGTTGTGATATATGCATGTAATGGAATACTATTGTGATATAAGAAATGAGGAGCAGATGGACTTCATATTTTCCTGGAGAGGCTTATATGAACTGATGCTGAGGGAGAAGAACAGAACCAGGAGAAATTTGTACACAATCCCAGACACAACATATGTGTGATGACCAACTTTGATAGATGGGACTCTTCTCAGCAATGCATTGATATAAGTCAATCCCAAAAGACTCATAATGGAGAGAGATGTCTACATCCAGAGAAAGAACTAGAAAGAACTGATTTTTAATCCTGATTGAAGCAAACTACTTGATCTTTTTCTTTTTCTTGTTTGGTTTTATTTCCTCGTTACCATTTTTCATTCCATCTGGTACAATCCACCTTTATAACCTGACTAATGTCTAATGTTAAAGTATTTGCAGATCCTATACTTGATTGTATGCTGTCATGGGGAGAGAGGGGAGAGAGGGAAAGAAAATTTGAAACTCGAGGAATTGTGGAATCGAATCTTGTAAACTAAAAGTAAGCAAATTAATAAAGGCAAAAAAATAAAAATAAAAAAAGATTGTGTGCCTCAGTTCCTAATTAATGGGAACAGGACAGAACAAGGGAGGGGGGAAAGGGGTGGTCTTTTGGGTATAAAACCAAGCTTTGCATTTTGTATTATGCCTTTCATACTATACTGCCTCTAGTAGGAAGATCGCCCTTCTTGCAGGAAGAAATAATTAAATAAATCCTACCTGTCTCTACTTGGAGATATCTCTGCTTATTTTATTTTGGGCAAGGGTCATTCTTGTCCCACACATTCAGAAGAATGAGGATTGAGAAAAGGTCATTAGATTTGGCAATTAAGAGGTTGTTGGTAACCCTGAACAGAGCACTTTTGGTTAAAAGATAAAACCAGAAGGAAACAACACTGTAGAAATGTAAGAGTAAGAGTAAAGGAAGTGGAAGCACCTATTGTATAAATAGCCTTCTAAATGAGTTTGGCTGCCAAAGAAAGGGGAGTTACAAGACAATAGTGAGTAGGGATGGATGGATCAGATTGGATTTTTTGAGGATGGGGGAGACATGCAGTAGGGAAGCAGCCAGTAGACAGATTGAAGATAAGTGAGAGAGTAGAACAAATCTGAAGAAAGGAGAATACAATGGATCACTTTTGCATTTAGAAGGGTTAATCTTTGCAAGAAGGGCAACCTCATGTGACAGGATAAAAGAGGAGATAGTGACAGAAAATATCTGTGTAATGTTTGATGAGGAAGGGAGAAAAGGAAGATCTCAATGAAAAAAAAAATTTTTTTTTTGTTGTTAAGTATGGGGCAAGGTTCTCAGGTAAGAGAGTGGGAGGAAGGAAAGGAAGAGAGACAAAAAGCATTTGGAAGACTTGTTGGGGTGAGTGGGATAGTGAGTTATTTAGGGAGATATAAAAGGATTGCCTTGCAGCAGTGAGGGCCTAGATGAGGTTATATAGCAAATTTGTAGTAAATTGCACTATAGATAGCCAGCAATTATTTTCTTGAGAAGCATGTATGTAGGAACAAAAATGGTAGATGTTGGGGGTGAGGCAGAGGTTTGGGGCATGAGACTCAAAAGAATTAGTGTAGAGTGGAACTGGCTCACTAATCGGCCAACACAGGGAAATAAGGAGAGGTCTGTAAACAAAAACATGGAGAGTTTAAAAATAAAAATAAAACTGGACAAGTACAACAGACAATGTTGGTACCATACAGTCAGAATTAAAAGAAATCCTTTTTGTAAACAATTGATAACTTTTTCAGTGAAAGTATTTCACTGAAGTACGTTTAGATATCAAAAAAAATTTTTTTGTCTTTTTGGAGGGGCAAATGCAGGGTAATTGGGATTAAGTGCTTTGCCTAAGGTCACACAGCTGGTAAGGGTTAAGTGTCTCAGGCTGGATTTGAACTCAGGTCCTCCTGATTCCAGGGCCAGTACTCTATTCACTGTACCATCTAGCTTCCCCTAGGTATCAAGATTTTAAAAACTAAAATAAATGAATTTGACCTGTCCTCTTTTCTCCCTAGCTTTTTTTTTTAAAGTCATACCTGATTCTATAAGTTTCTACAGCTCTAGCCCTGGTCTTCTTGAAGAAGAAATTGCTTCCTGCTTCCCATTTGAGAAGATGTCACTTTTCTTTCAAAATAACCCCTTAAATTTTCCTTCATAACTAGAGTTTAGTCAGCTTTTTCTTTCTTTCTTTTTTTTTTTATAATACACCAAGATACCAATTGAGCTTGTATTTTCTGATGGCCTCTGGGAATTGTGTGAAAACAAAGATCAAAAACTAAGGTATATACACATATACATTTTTCTTTTCTTTTCTTTTCTTTTTTTTTTTTTTGCTTTTTGGAGGGCAATTGGGGTTAAGTAACTTGCCCAAGGTCACGCGGCTATGTTTTTTTTGTTTGTGTGTGCACTAAGTGTCTGAGGCCAGAACCAAACTCAGGTCCTTCTGACTCCAGGGCCAGCGCTCTACTCACTGCGCCACCTAGCCACCCCTACATATAAATTTATATATATCCAGTTAACACATTAACTACAATCACTAGTCTTTGCTACCTACACTCACTGAAAATAGTTTAGAATATGAAGCTTTGAAAAGAAAAGTAGATGGAAATCTTGCTTTCTTTTTATTATAATTTGAACCTGGATTATTTCAGTTACTAGTGATAAACTCACTTAATTTAAGAAACCTTGGTTTCTCATCTGCTAAATAGGGATAATAATAATAATTGTCATAACTATCTCAAAGGGTTGTTGTGAACATGACTGTGTGAGGTACGGGGACCCCAAAAACCCTCTACCCAAATTTTATAAAATCCAGAGATGTCTCAAGGTAAGAACAGGAAGCTTTTATTCAGTTCTTGAGAGAAGAGAGTGTCCATTTCCACCAGGAAGGACTGATGGAAGGAGGCATGTTACAGAGGACAAAGCAAGGTTTTATACCCTAATGCAGACAAGCCCCCTACCACCACTATTCCTTATTGACTAGGAGGCGGGCTTACAGTCTGGGCATGCAAAAAGACAAAGAACTGGGAAACAGGGTATAGCCAGTCCAAATGTACATGTCCTTATTTGGCAAATGCTAAAGCAAGAGAGGGAGAAGGGTCCTAAAGGACTTAATGCTGATGTGGCAGTAGTAAAGAAGGGGAAAGGATGAAACTGAAACTCAGGCCTGTTCTCACAAGAAACCTTACTAGATTTTAGGATATAGTCTGAGAAGTTTTCACCTCTCCCACTCAATGACTAATATGGAAATATGTTTTGTATGATTGCACATGTATAACCTATATCAAATTTCTTTACTGTCTCAGGGAGGGAGGAGGACAGGAAGGGAGAGAGAATTTAGGACTCAATTTTTTTTTAAATGAATGTTAAAAGTTCTTTTTACATGTAATCAGGAAATATTTTTTAAAAGGATTGTTGTGACACTTAAAATAATATATGGAAAAAAGTGCTTTGCAAACTTTGAAGTACTAAAACTGTGTTAGTTATTATTCTGTCTCTCCTATTATCCTTGCCTTTAAGAATCATATAACCTTGTAGAGGAGATATAACCTAAAATTATAGAAATTAGAGAAGTTATCTAGTCCAACAAAATGCAGAGGTTTTCATTTATTCTCTAGGATCCATGACTGCGTCTCATTGATCTTCTGCTTATAGCTTGAATACTTCCAGTGAAGGTCACTATCCCATTACCCAGTTTGTTGTTGGACAGCTCTAATTGCAGCACTGGAAGTTCATTCTTGATTTGGAGCTGAAGCCTACATCCTTGCAATGCCTACCCTCTTGGATTCTCTGGAATAATCTTCTGCATGATAATCTTTTAAATACCTTAAGACAACCTACACTCTGCCACTTAAATGAGTCAGTAGATATATAACATAGAATACCTTTGTCAGGCAAGAAATATACGTGTTAGACACTGCTAAGTGCTGAAGATAAAAAATAGAGAAGACAGTCCCTACCCTCAAGGAGCTCATAAGCTAATGGAGAAAGCAACAAGTTAAAAAAAAAATACTGTATGAAAAATTATATACATGATAAATAAGAAATAATTAAAAGAAGGAACAGACTAGAATTAAGAGGAATTGGGAACGGCTTCCTGTAGAAGATAGGATTTTAGTAGGACTTAAAGGAAGTCAGAGAAATTAATAGGTAGAGATGAGGAGGGGAGCATTCCAGGCATGGGGGACACAATACTTTTACAATGCATAACCTCAACTGAGGCTGTACTGGTAGGAGGTAATCCTGTTCCCTATTGTGTTTCACATAGAAATAGTTTCAACAATTTCCTCTTTCCTGTAGTCACCAACTCCCACTTCCCCAACAAATGAATTCAATCTTTGAGAAAACTGGAGATATCTAATGAGAAATCCTTCAGTTCACCTCCTCCAGTTCTCAAAAGTTATCAGCATTATCATCCAATCTTTTCTCTATTTTGCTCACAGAAATGAGATTATTCTTACTCCTTGCCAAGGCTAAACTGAATCTTTACTTGCAGCTATGATAACATTCCCTTAAATCTCCTCCAGGATTTTGATGAACAAATGAATGAATGACTAAAGGGAATAGTATTGAAGTGCTTTCTATATTCCAGACAATCTTACACATTCTCATACATCTTCATTTTCTCCTTCTCCACTGGCTCCTTCCTGTTTGCCTAAAAATATACTGAGGTCTGCCCATTCCTAAAAGAGCCTTCTTTTGATCCTTTCTTAATCCAATTACTGTCCTATTTCTCTTCTCCTCACTGCCAAACCTCTTTTTAAATATTGTCTGTATACAATGCTTCCATTTTCTCACCTCCAGCCTTTCCTAATTCACTTTCACCAATCTACTGAAATTGTTCCCTCAGAGTCCACCAACAACCCACAAATTCAGTGCCCCTTTTTCAATCTTAATGTTCCCTGACCTTTCTATGTTTCACCCTGTTAGCCATTTCTTCTGTCTAGATACTATCTCTTCTGGTTTGGTTTGAAAACACCAAATTCTCTTTGTATTTTTCTAACTACTACTTTTCTGTGACACTACTTTATATTGGTTCTCCTCTTGTCTGTATAAATATTTATTCTCAACCTCTCTCTCTCTTTTTTTTTTTTTGGCCTATTTGGAGGGCAATTGGGGTCAAGTAACTTGCCCAAGGTCACACTGCTAGGTTTTTGTTTGTGTGTGCGTTAAGTGTCTGAGGCCAGAACCAAACTCAGGTCCTTCTGACTCCAGGGCCGACGCTCTACTCACTTCGCCACCTAGCCGCCCCTCAACCTCTCTTGCTGGATCACCATCCATCTCGTGCCCATTAAGTATGAGTAGCACTCAAAACCCAATCCTAGAAGAGTACTCTCCAGGGAAAGTATTCTCCCTCTTTCCTCCTTCTCTCTCATCAGTTTTAGTGAATTAAATTATCCTCTCTTTGCAGATAACTCCCAAATCTGTATGTCCAGCCTTCATCTCTCTCCTGAACTACATTTCTTATGCAGCCAACTCCCTGTTGGTCATCTCCACTAGGCATCTCAAACTCAACATTTCCAAAATAAAACTCATTACACTCCCCACCCCACTCTCACAAAACAAACAAAAACAAAACAAAACAAAACAACAACAACAAAAACCAACAAACAAAAAAACCAAAAAAATAAAACCCACATCTTCCATACTTTCCTATCTCTCTTGGGAGTACCATCATCCTTCTGGTATCCAGGTTTCCAATGTCAGAGACCCATTACTCTTTCCACCTCCACAACCCTCATATCAAATCAGTTGCCAGGACTACTGGCAGTTCCACATCACATGCCATCTCCTGACTCTCTGCCTTTGCACACTCTCTTCCTATCTCTTGAAAGCACTTCCACCTCAGTTCCAATTCTTAGAATCCCTAGCTTCATCCAAGGCTTAGGTTTTGTAAAGATAGATTGGAGCCCAATAGTGGTGAGCTTTAAATGCAAGGATGAAGACTGTATTTTTATACTAGTGCAAAGGTTCTTAACTTTTTTTTCTGTCATGAATCCCTTTGCCAGTCTAGTGAAGCCTATAAACTCCTCAGAATAAACATTAAATGCATAAAATAAAATACATAGGATTATAAAGGAAACTACAGTGAAATAGAGATATGTATCTATTTGTTTGTTTGTTTTTTCTCTAATGTTCATAGACCTCAAGTTAAGAAACCCTGTGCTAAAGGTAACAACAGGGAGCCTACAACTCTAGTTGTAGATGTCTAGCTGGTCTAGTGCAATAGGCTCCTAATGGTTATCTCTACCCTCTCTCTCTTCTCCAATCCATCCTTCATACTGATGGCAGCCTAGTCTTGAGTTTATAACTGGTTATAACACTTCTCTACCCAAACCAAAAAACTTCAGTGGTCCCTATTGTCAACTGAGTAAAACTCAAATTACTTCATCTAGCATTTGAGGTTTTCCAAAATCTGGCACCATATAATTTTACAGCCTTTACCCCCTTCTACATATTCTCCAGTTTAGTCAAATTGAAGTATCACCATTGAACTATACTATCCCTATACAAGGTTATAATATTCCCCTTGCTTATCTGCTCCTCTCTTCTCTTGTAATGACTACCGTATTCTCCATTACCACTGCATAATCATCACGCTCTATTTTTTCACTCCAAATATTAGTTTATAACCTTTCATTACATAACCATCACATGGTATAATTCTGTATGTCATACCACTTAAAAGGTAAACAGAGCAGCAATGTATTCACCATTGGCAATATGGATACTCATTTATCTCTAGCACGTTGAGATCCTTGAGCCTAAAATTCTTTTTTTTTTTTTTATTAAACAAATGCTTTATTAACTTCTGGTTTACGTCATTCATTTCCGCCAGATTTTTGAGTTACAATTTTTTTCCCCATTTTCCCCCTACCCACCATCCCAGAATAGCAGTCCCACAAGATATCCCTTACTCCAATCTGTTCTCCCCCATATCTTCTCCCATACCCCCTTCGACTTTTCCATTAGAGCAAGGTGAATCTCTGTGCCCCAATGCCTGCACATCTTACCTCCCAATTACATGCAAAGAGTAATAATAATAGTATTTATATATATTTGAAACATTTACTTTTAAGACCTAGAATTTCAGATCCATTCCCTTCCTCCTTTGTCACCCATTCCCTCTGGGAAGATAAATAATTCAGTATATGTTGTACATGTTTAGCTATGCAAAACATTACCATAGTAGATATATTGTAAAAGACTGCTTATAATTCCCTCCCACCCATCCCACCCCCCACCTGGTCCATTCCCTACTTTGATCCTGTCCCTCTTCTATAGTGGGTACTTCCAACCTCCC
>WOXC01002515.1:0-34215 GCA_011680675.1 Gymnobelideus leadbeateri
CTGAATTCAAATTTGGCTGCAGACACTAACTCGCTGTGCAACCCTGGGCAAGTCACTTACCCTTAGCCTGCCTCAGTTTCCTCATAAAATGGAGATAATAATAGTACCTACCTCTGAAGATTAAATGACATAGTAATAGTAAAACACTGTAGCACAATGCCTGGCACAAAGTGGGCACTCTTTAAATGTTAGCTATCAGCACCATCATCATCATCATTATTTTTAAATTCTTTTTTATTTTTTTGCTTTTTTGGAGGGGGGAAAGTAGGGCAGTTGGGGTTAAATGACTTGCCCAAGGTCATACCACTAGTTTTTTGTGTCAAGTGTCTGAGGTTGGATTTGAACTCAGGTCCTCCTGACTCCAGGGCCGATGCTCTATTCATTGTGCCACCTATCCACCTCTGTCATAATCATTATTAATGTCAGTGGGAGGAATTAACCAGAGCAAAAATACAAGTTGAGAAAGGGACCAAGAGAGTTGGGCACTGCTGACGTGACTGAACAAGCCCCGCTGTTGTGAAGAGAATCAGAGCGAGCTCAGATCTGGATTTTAGATAAATTTAGATGTGGATTTATTAATCAAGCATGAGACTCCTGGAGAATACACTCAAATCAGGCAGCCCTGTATTGGGATATAGGAAATGCTTATAAAGGCAAAAACCACAAAACCACAATTGGGGAGGGGAGCTAGCATAAGCAATGACATACAGAAGCCAAGAACAGCCATTGGTTGGATCTATTGCTCAGGGCTAATTTGGGAGTCATGGGGTAATGTGTGACAGGGGTCCCACCTAGAACAGGGTGGAGGGTACAGGGTGGAGGACACAGGGGGAGTCGAGTTCCCAGAACAGGCTGGGGTCATGGAATAGGCCAGGGTCATGTTCTGGGTGAAGGGTGTGGGGGATCCTGCTTGGTCAGCGTTCTGGGTGGAGGACCTTGCTGGGTCAGCATCCCAGAATAGGGTGGTCCTTTGCATGGGATAGACTTGCCCCATGATCTTTATACAGGCTTGCACCATAATCCTCATACAAAATGCTACTTCAAGGCTTACTGATTTAGGGAAATACTAATTTAGGGGAAAGATAAGGGAGCAGGGAACTATGCCTTGGGTGATATGCCTTTAAGCTGTTACAAGCAATTACAGGATTTAGGATAGAGACAAAGACAAACATAAAGGGGCTTAATGGTGACTTAATGGTGGGCTCCACATCAGGTGGCATGTAATTTGGGTTACCTTACAATACCACAACAGATCGTCTGCATTCAGGTTAGACTCAGAATCCTGGTAGGCTTTCTAAAGGTTTCTTCTTCAATAGGAGAATTCCAGCTTATCTTTCCCCCAAATCTATACTAGGATAGCAGCATCTGTGAGTTAAACTTGGAGATTCTTAGCCATCTCTCCTGCATGGGCCTAATTTCGCAGTCATTTCCTAGTGAGTTTAGACTATCACACACACTAAGCAAGGTCGATGTAGGCTTAAAGCAGAGCTTGGGTGATTTAAGGGTGTTGGGAGCTCCAGATCAGCACCTCTAATTTACTGGAGCACTGAGGGGTTAAGAAAATGGCCCAGAGTCACGTAGTCTGCAAGCAGGGTTTGAACCTGGGTTTTCCTGACCTGAGGTCATTTTTGGTTCCACTACACTGCACCGTTGCTCCTGATACGATGGTAGGCAAGACATTTCACATGCATTATCTCATTCAGTCCTTACAACTACCTGTTAACTAGGCACTGCAAGCTATAGGTGAGGAAACCTAGGCCCTAAAGCCCAAGTGATTTGCCTGGGGTCACATGACTGACCAGCATCAGAGACAAAGCCTGAACTCAGGCCTTTATCCCTAAGTCTATTCTCACTCCCACTTATATCACACTACTTCCTTAAGTTTTGGTTTAATTTTGCTAGTATTTGTACCCTCACTGAAGACAATAAGATTCCAAAATCAAAGACAATAAGATTCCAAAGTTATATTGTCCTACAATTGAGTTTTTCTGCTCTTTACTGAATTTTCATGGCTAAAACTGTCATCTTATAGGCTGGAATTCCTTAGCTTATTTTTCTGAGGTTTGACTGCTGTTTTTTTAGCTTGGGTAAAAATAGACAGACAAAAACACTTTCACATAATGCTAAGATGCCAAATTCTCCTAGCCTGTTGGTTATCACAGGAACTGTATTTTCAAAACTCAGGCCTGTTTCATTTAAATTTGCCTTTACACATGGGGTCCAATGGACTCAAGTCTCAGGACTCTTCACTTTACAATTTCAAAGTTTTATTTTAAGCATTTCAATTCTGCATTAGCTCCAAGATAGGCCAGAAAGATAAAACACTAAAACTTCCAGAATAATAAAAGCAGCCAGAGAGAAAGAGAGATGACTTTCTGTGTATGTGTCCAAATCATTTGAACTCTCTCTCTGCTCAATTTAGCAATCCATGGTAGGTACTTCCATAAAAATCTGCCACAGAGAAAAACTAAAAGTTTTTTTTAGCCAAGTTTTAAAAACGAAAGTTATACCAAAGCCTTCTCTCTTGTTATAATTTGAAACCAGTTACTTAGATTCATGTTCCAAGGGGTCTTACTTAATTCCCTGCATGTATAAAAATTATTATGATTTATGAATTGAGGCTGTCCTATATTAAATATATTTCCTATAATAAAGTACATTGAATTTTGGGAATAAGAGATCTCTTTTTATTCCTTCTTTTAGAGGCTGGGCCAGAGAAAAAGAAAAAAAATATTGCTCAAATCTGACTCCAATCCCAGTCAAAATGTGTTGCAAACTTTCTTACTGAAATGTTTACTTTCTTTTCACTTAGACTCTTGGTTTATTAAGGGTTATTTCCTTTCTCACAGACATGTACAGTCAAAAAGCCCCAGTAGCAATAAATCAACAAGCACATATCTCAGTATTCATCCTCATCCAACCAAAGGGAGAACACCCTTTAAAATGCAAATGACCCAATTCTTTCAGATCCATTATCAATTCATACAACTTTTCTGGATTTCTTTCCTCATCTTTCTGGGAGATAAGGGGTGGAAAAGACACAGGAGGGAAGGAAGCTCTTATTTGTACATTTTGCTTCCCCATTCCCCATGACTTTTCAGATTCTTAGCACTACCTTAAGTATTGTTTGTACTGTTTTGTTACTGAAATAGCTAACTTGACATTATTATTTTATTAATTATTATTATTGTTACAGATAAAACTAGTAGCCCAAGTTGTTATTGTTTTAAATTTAGCTTCTACTTGCATTTTTTTTTCTGAAGCTCTGAGAAGATTCCTGGTATCTGGGAGGTAGGGGCACGAGGTGGGATGGTATTATTATGATCTTATAACATAGTTGGTGGAGTGGAGAGGACAATATTGATCAATGGTGGATTATTCAACTACAGAGATTGGCAGCATTCTGTTGGAACACCAAAGGAGTTCTCCATCTGTGCTCCTCCTCTTCTCCCTAATATCCTTTTCTGTTCACTGATGACTGGGTATTACAGGGTACTTTGATAGATCCCATAGACTAAATGTTTTGTTTCAAAGAATTCCTCTCTTCAAAACACATCTCATGCATTGCCTTCTTACATGAAATCTTTCTTCATTCTCTCAAATGCTATTGCCTTCTGTCTCAAACTACCTGGTATTTAACTATCTTGTATTTATTTTTATTTATAAACTTAATTATATTCTGTAGTTTGACATTTCCTTTTCCAGCTCATTTTATAGTTGGAGAAATTGAGGTAAGAGGGGTTAAGTGACTTCCTCAGAGTCACACAGCTAGCAAGCATCTGACACTGAATTTGACCTTAGATCTTCCTATCTCCAGGCCACCTAGCTGCCTTTCTCTCCATATATTACACACACACATTTGTATTATGTGTATATGTATATACATGTATACATATGCACATATACTTATATGTATGTATATGTGTATATCTATAAACACACACAAGAATTGTTTTATCCTTATCTTTATATTGCTATTGCCTTATTACCCTGTTCATTGCCTACCTCATAGTAGGTATTTAATCAATGCTCATACATTGATTGATTTAGATGCTAACACTTTGTTGTATTAAGGTATATATGTTAAGAATGTTTGGGTAGATCATGTAATTATTTCATTTTAATAAAAATCAGCATGTGGCACACATTTTCTTTTCCCATGAAAATAGCATGACTGGGTGCTAGTTTTACATATGAACAAAAAAAGAATGAGAAATATAAAACTATGAAATAATTATATCTCAGGTGTAGAAAGGATCTCAAGTATAATTTGGAAGACTACTTTTAGAAATAATTTGAAAGTGTTTAAAACCTCTTTCAAAGCCATGCCTTCCTGACAGGCTGTGACTGGTGACAGACTGGAAATAAACAGAAATACCTTGTAGAAAATAGAGCTAAAATGACTTTCCCCTTAAAAAATCATAGGTACAATTATGTTCAGCGCTCTTTTTTCCCCCTGTGCTTTTGGCTAAAAACTATAATGCTTCCCCTTGCTCTCTCTTCCTCCCCAAATAATATTAAATCATAGAAAATTTAAAACTGATATAAAATGATGCCATTTTTGAGAGGAAGATATCCATTGTCTTTTTTGTTCAGTTGTTTTCAGTAGTGTCCAACTCTTTGTTACCTCATTTGGGGTCTTCTTGGAAAAGATATTGGAGCTTTGTCATTTCCTTCTCTAGATCATTTTACAGATGAGGGAAACTGAGGCAAAGAGGGTTAAGTGCCAGGGTCACACAGCTAGTTTTACTTGTTAAATTTAAACTAAATGACTTGCTAAATTTAACTTTGGAATCTTATTATTTTTGATGTTCAGGAAGGGAACAAATACTAGCACCACTAGTAAGAGTCTGAGGCCATATTTGAACTCAGGAAGAGGAGTCTTCCTGACTCCAGACCTTGTACTCTGTCCAGTGCATGACCTAGCTGCCCCGCCCCCATCATCTCTTAAGTGAGATTTTTAGCCAGGGTTCAGATTTTTGAGCAGAGGGATGATATGACCAAATCTCTGCATGTGATAAGTCTGGCAATGGTGTGGAAAAGGAATAGAGTCATATTTCAGTAGTACAGGTGAATGGGGACATGAGTTTAAACTAGGGTGGTCCCTCTGAGATTATCAAGGAGGAAACAGATGTAAGAGAGATTGTAGGCCTAGAAGTGACAGGACTTGGCAACAGACTGGGTATGAGAGGTAAGGGATAAGAAACAATTAAAGATAACCCCCAGGCTTCAAACAAAGGAAACAAGGGTGAATGGTGGGGTCTCTGGCAGAAATAGTGGAGTCAAAAGGATGAGCAAGGTTTTGGGGAAACATAATGTTCAGTACATGCATATGTTATATCCTTGACAGGAAGGCTACGGGACATAGTAGAAAAAGCACCCTCTCTGGAGGCAAAGGGCTTGAGTTCAAATTCTGACTGTGTTGCTTGTCTACTGTGTGATCTTGGACTACTCATTTGACATCTTGAGACTCAGTTTCCTCACCCCTAAAATAAAAGGGAATCAGTGACCAATGAGGTCTCTTCTACCTCTAAATTTATGATCCTGTCCTATGATATCAAGATCCTTATTATTCAATGTGGGGTCAGAGGGAAAGCACACCATAGTTCTATAGTTCTCTGGTTGGGGAGGGAGCAAACGTCACAACTGGGGGTTTCATCCTCAAGGAAGGGACAGATATATCAAATGGGGAGTGGGATAAACAGAGCCAGAATTTGGTAGGGCAGTGAATTTAAAGGGCACTGATATCATATATTCCTCTGAGGAAAAAGGTGAAGCTAACAGTGGTCCCCAGAAATTTGTGCTCCTGGGACAAAGACCACCTGCCTTCAGTTGAAGGGATGGGGGGATAAGTAAAAGCAGGGGAGATGCTCAACCCACTCTGCCATCTGGTTGTTTTCTATTTTAATTAATTATTATTGCTACCTATGTGCCTAACAGTGTCGTTTCTACACTGCTGAGTAACTTCCATGTGCTGTTGGAATCCTCTTTGGGCAAAGTCCTGATTGCCAGGACCTAATTATGACTCCGGAGTAAGAATGGAGATAGTTGGGTAGAACCTAGTGATTGGATAGTGAGATTGGGTTTGGGAACAGGCTGCCTCTAGGGAGAGAGGGCAGAGATGACGATTAGTAGGACCTGATTTCTGGCCTGGCCTGATCTGAAGTCAGAAGATGTTTGTTTGAAACCCAATTTTTCCACTAACTACCTTAGGAAAGGTAGTGTGTGTGATCTTAGGAAAATTGCTTAACCTCTCTAGGTCTCATTTTCTTTACCTGTAAAATGAAGACCAGATGACCTCTGAGGTGAGTTATGTGGTGGGGTGCAAATGACTTGGGACAAACAATTTTGATACAGTCCCATTTTGTGGCAGTAATGGTCATGCAAGTACCCTGACCAGAAAAAAACAGATTATTTCATTGCTCTTTTTTGTTATAGTTTTTGCTTTTTATGGTTTTAAGAATGGATATTACTTCAAGGAAATGTGTAAAAGTGGTAGTTCTTAAAGAGCACAACAGGAACTGTTAGAGATATTGCAGTGGCTGTTGGTGTGGGGAAGTCAAGTATTTCAAGGATCCTTCAAGTCCACAGTGAAACAGTATTAGTCTCACAAAAAGCACAAAGCTAAGTGTGGTTGAAAAAAAAGCCCAACTATAAAAAGAATTGACAAAATAGTCTTGTAGAATAGCCTTATTAATCCTCAGGAAATAAGAAAAGATTTTTAGAGAGACTTGGCAGCTGGAGCTGTTATTATCAATTATTCTACAGTGAGCCATAGACTTCTTGAAATGGGAAAAATGAAAAGGCTGAAAAAAAGAAACAGGAAAAATTATAATTGGCATGATTAGAAAATATACTAGGTGACCATGATAATGCTAGATGAACCTTTAGTTTTCCAATACAAGATTTATGAAGGAGGGTAGCAAGGTATAGTAAGAGGATGACTGGCCTTGGGGTCAAGGAAGAAATGGATTCAAAATCATATATTACTGTAGCTATATAACTATGGGTAAGTCACTTATCATTGTGCCCCTAGGAATACTCCAGGACTACAGAGCTGTCAAACTGAACAGGTAGCAGTAGTTTCCATGTTCCTTATATCAATGAAATAGCAAGTGTGGGCCATCCTCTTTACTCCCTCCTTCCAAACCCTCCTTTTTCCCCAAACAATACAAAATATAATTATAGATTTAAATACCACTCAGTGTTAGTAAAACTATCATTTAAATCTAGAATTTAGTGTGGATTCCTAAAAGGAAAAAAAAACCCCACAAACCAAAACTTGAACAATTTTCCTAACACAAGAAGAAAAATATAATCTTTATTAATTATTCAGTTAATGAATTCAGCATGTATTTATAAAATTCTTACTGTGTGACATATACTGTGCCAAATATTGGGGGGTACAAAGACGCAACTGGATCAATCCCTGTTCTCAAGGGCCTTATACTTTATTGGCTGAAACAACACATAGAAAAGTAATTTATACATATCTACACATACATATATATGTACATACCCATATACCTTCACATACACACACAAAATAGACAAAAAGTAATTTCTGAGTTAGGGAACATACTAGCAATTGAGAGGATCAGGATAAACCACCTGTAGGAGGTAGTACTTGAGTTCAGTTTAAAGGGTGGCTGGGGATTTGGTGAGCCAGCCTTCTATGATTGGGAGGCAGTCTCTGCCAGGACATGGAGATAAAGATGGAATATTGTATATAGAGAACAGAGTATGGAGTGGGGTGAGGCACAACTAGATACTAAACTTGTAAATGCAGGCTAGAGTTCAGCTGTGAAGTATTTTAAAAGCCAAACAGAGGAATTTACATTTTGTCATAGAGACAAAAGAGATTCTCTGGGACATCTTGGATAAGGGAAAGATGCAGATCTGTGCTTTTATTTATTTTGCTTTTTGGAGGGGGAAAGGCTGGGCAATTGGGTTAAGTAACTTGCGTAAAGTCACACAGCTAGTCAGTGTTAAGTGTCTGAGGTCAGATTTGAACTCAGGTCCTCCTGACTCTGGGGCCAGTGCTCTATTCACTGTACCACCTAGCTGCCCCTTAGGTCTGTGCTTTTAGACTATCAATTTGGTAGTTATATGGAGAACGAATCAGAAAGGAAAGAGACTTTAAAAGTCTCCACAAATTAAAGGTTTTTTTTTTTCTGATGAAATTGAACATGGCATGTAGCAATAATACAGACATGTTTTGCATATTACTTAAATGTATTTTAAACTTGTGCTTGAGTCTCCCTAAAATTCTTTCATTTTAAAAGTACTCCATTGAGCCCATAGAAAGAAGTGTTTTTTTCTCTGCTAAAAAGTTGAAAACATTGTTTCATTTGCACTCAATTAATTTTATTAATTTTTTTACGCTTTTACTCAATGAATTCTAAAACAATTTTAGTAATTAGTTAACTAATTTAAGTTTTAGTAATGAGCTAACTATTAACTAGCTAACTAGCCATTAGTTAGCTCTGTTGTTGCTAATATCTATGCTCAGGTCTGAACCATATAGTCGAGGAAATAGAAAGTATTTATTTGGAAAACTCTCATACTAGGAGGGATGAATCCTTTGTGTCCTGTTAAGAGTATTTTTGAGTATTGGGAATGGCAGGTCCCTTGTGTTCCCCAGCATGTCTTTTCTCCTTCTTTAGAATATATATATTCACCGTGGCATTAGATATTAGTGAATCTTTTACTTTTCTGTCCTGACTATTGGGAATCACAAATCACAGCTTTCATTGGCAGATTTCTGCCAGGGATTTTCCCTTGCTAGTTTGTGAAATTTCATTCTCCTTTACATGGGTTCAGATGCTTCAGTCAACACTTACTAAAAGACAGTTTGACACTGAGTTTGTTTTTTTCTTGCTCCATCATAAGAATTTATCAGAGGCGTGATTCTTCACTGTGGTGTCTCTCCTTTTCAATAAAATTAGGAAATCCTTCTTAGTTGTTGTCTTTTTTGATCAGGGAATGCATTGTAGAAAGTTATCACTTAGAGGTTTTGATGCTCAGTGGTGAGTTGCTTTGATAAAGTAAGCTTGAGAGCTTTCATTCTGCTCTGCTAAAAGGGCCGGTTCATTATGTACATCTCTCGTTCAGTTGTTTTCAGTCATGTCTGACTCTTTGTGACCTCTTTTGGGGTTTTCTTGGTGAAGATTTTGGAGTGTTTTGCCATTTCCTTCTCTAGCTCATTTTACAGATGAGAAAACTGAGGTAAACAGGGTTAAGTGACTTGCCCAGGGTCACACAGCTAGTGTTTAAAAGTGTGCTTTTCCTGCTTTTTCCACAAAGCCCTAGGGTTCCAGTCATTAGAAGTCTCTGAGAATTTCTTGGGTAAAAAGTTGATGGTTACTGACATAATTGATTTATGTTTTCTCTATCAGTTCCAGATACTAGTGCATGGAAAAATCTATACAGATAGCCTCTATCACCTCAGAAAATACTCCTTGACTAGAAGAAAGAATTCAGCAATGCTAAATTGTCTTTGACTGCCATAGGTCAAATGATTTGACATGCTTTGTTCCTAGTGGACAGTGGGCTGACGCCATAGTCATTGGGTCTGACTTCAAATTCCACTTCTGACCCTTCTTACCTGTGTGACCTTGGATAAATCATCTAACTTCCCTGGTCCTCTGTTTTCTCCTTTGTGAAATGAGGGGATTAACTAGATGTTTTTTGTGACAGTCTTTGTCTGAGGTCTTTTCCAGCTCTGGATCTATGAACCTCTGTGGTCTGTTGTAGACATTAAGAACAGCACCCTTCCCCTCCTACTTGCTATTTTTAATTAAAAAAGAAAGTGAGGATTTATATTAAAATATATAGGTAACAATGCAGACTTCCTGAAGGATGTATCATTATGGTGGCTGCTAAGGCTTGGCAGTAGTGCCATCAGATGACTCCTAAGGATAGCCCCTAACTGTTGCTAAGCTACCAGGATACCAATAAGCCTTGTTGGAACTTGTGGTTGAATTGCAAAAATGTGTCCAACATGTTCCCATTCCATACTCAAGGTCATTGAATCAGCCTTGGGGGTCTTCTTGTTGTTACCCCTTTCCTGAGATAGTGTTGGGACACTGGGCAAAGAGAAGGGTGACTCAGAGCATTGATGTTCCTTCTTAATTCTCCCTATATGCCAGGGTACCCCACTTGCTTCTCTTCATCTATTCACTGCCTGGTATTCAATATAAATTATTATTGATGCCTACACCTTCTTACCAAGGCACAACTAATTCATCTTACTTGGATCCATGAAGAGATCTTTTTATTCTCGTTTTTGGTGTTGTAAGGCACATAACTGTTGAATTCAAGCCATTTTAAAAGCCCTGTTTACCAGTTCTAAAATCAGTGTTACTTTATTGTAGTTTTTCAATAATTAGCTTTCAGTACTTTGTGTAACTTTCTTTTTGTGTAGTGTGGAGAAGGATGTTTATCTAGAATTTCCATCCTATTTTCAAGAATTTTTCTTTTGTATGAATAGGACAGCATTGAAAAGGAAAACCAGCTTTACAGTCGAGACTAATTAATAGCCCCTGTCTATTTCTTCTATTTTAGACCGGCTAGATATCTTTTTTTAGGTAGAGATCATAAAAATCCCATCAGATCCAATGTAGATCCAAATATAACTAAAGTTTGCGTCTAGCCGAATATGATGTGGGAATTTATTTCTGGATTCATCTGAGTATTCGCTACTCTTTTACAATAAACATCACCTACTTAGCACTTCATGGTTTATGTAATTGAAGCAGGCCCTTCAGGAGAATTGAAAATGTAGAATGCCCTTGGCCCTGTTGATGAGAATGCAGTGACCACTAGTGAAGTCAGGAATAGTGGAGGGGAAACTATGGCTGCAGGGGAAGGAGCACTCTGGGTGTTTTTTCATTCCCCAGAGGGAAGAAATAGAAGCAATAGGTGGAAATGAAAAAGACAGAGGAAGACAAAGGCAGTGACAGAAAGAGACAAGTGACCAATCAGTAGATATTTAAGTGCCTTTTATATGCCAGGTACTGAGAGAGGTATAGAGAGATATATGGGCTTGATGTAAGAAAAAGCAAACAAAGGAAAACCAAACGTCCCTGACAAGCAGTCTGCCACGGCATGATACTTGTATTATCTATTTTACAGAGTTATTGTAGCTCATGAGCAAATGTATGTAAAGGTCTTTGTAATTGTAAAGTGCTATCTATATAAATGTAAGTTTTTTTGCAATGGAAAAGCATTACTGCAATGTGTGCATCTACTGTTCAAAAGTCAATATAGGAAGTTTCTGGTCACTGCGTCTTAGCTCTGTTGATGTGTTGTTCTTTTTTCTTTTTGCCACCTTGCTCTAATGGCTCTTCCACCTCCATTCTCCAACCTGCCCCCATGTCCATCTTACCACCCCACAAGGAACTTAATGACAGAACACTGGAGTTAGAAAAGATCTCAGAGGTCGTTTAATCTACCACCACTCCTTTATTCCTCCCCCCTCCCCCCTAATGACCACTCAAATTCCTTGCCTTTCAAAGACTTCCAATATGGAGGGTTATACTACCTCCTGAGGGAGTCCATTGCCCTTTTGTGTAGCTGTGTCAGGAAGTTTTCCTTACATAGAACCTGTTTGTCTCTGCAACTTTCACTCATCACTCCCAGTTCTGTCTTCTGAGCAGCATAAGTCTAATTTTTCTTCCATGTGACTGCCCTTCAAATACTTGAAAATAGTTATTATAGCCTATAATATATTATTATAATATTATTATATTGTATTGTATTGTATTGTATTGTATTATATTATATTATATTATATTATATTATATTATATTATATTATATTATATTATATTATATTATATTATATTATTATAGGCTATATTGTAGCTTAGCCTGGTCTACCAGTTCCTTCACTGGCTCCTGGTATAGAATTTATATAGAACCAGTCCCCTCTCCTAGCATCATCATAAATTTAGAGCTGGAAGGAACCTGGGAGTTCAGTGTAGTGGTAGCAAACTCAAATAGAATTGGGAGCCACTAAGACATAAAAAAGGATCCCTATGACTGCTTATTGATTTAGAAAACCACAAATTAACATTATGTTTTATTGCATTTTTATTAATTTTGTTAAGTATTTCCCAATCACATTTTTATTTGATTCAGTGGCAGGCAGGCTACATGTCTGATTCCTCTAATCTAGTGTGATTCCTTCCTTTTACTGATTAGAAAAATGAGTCACAGAAAAGTTAAGTGACTTACCCAAGGTCACATGGTACTAAATGGTAGAGCTGAGATACAAACTATGCTCCTCTGACCAAATTAAACATTGCTTTCCACTACCTGACATTTTCTTTTACTGCTGTATTTCCTATACATAGCTGCTAAAGTGATTTTCCCTAAAGTCTAGGTCTACCAATGTCTCTACTCATCTCATTAAATTCTAGTGACTTCCAATTATACCTAAAAACATATATAAACTCCTCTGTTTGGCATTTAAATCCCTTTAGAGCCTGGTCCCAGTCTACCTTTCTAGCTTTATTACGCAATATTTCTCTGAATGCACTCTACAATCTAGTTGAATTGACTTTCTTACTGTTGTTAATAACACTGTACTACATTATTTTCTGTTTCTCTGCCTTAGTATTGACTGTCACCCATTCCTAGAATCCAGTTCTTTTCCTTTGCCATTTAAATATTTCCTTCAAGACTCATCTCCTGTGTCCCTTCCTCCATGGGACCTTTCTTCATCTTCTCTTTCCTCAACCCCAACCTGCTAGTGTTTTCCCCACCAAGTCATCTTGTATCTTTTGTGACTGTGTGTGTGTGTGTGTGTGTGTGTGTGTGTGTGGTATGTGTGTACATGTTGTCTTGTTCGATAGAATATAAGCCCTTTGAGGGAAGGGATTTTTCCTTTTCTGTTGTATTCCCATCACCTAGTGGATAGTATCTGATATATAGTGGGTGCATAATAAAGGTTTGTTGATTAATTCATCGATTCTTAAAATATAGCAGTCAGAATAATGTCAAGATGCTTCTAGAACTAACCCTGGTCTCAGTGATATTAAAGCTGTCTAATCAACTTGTGGGAAATTACAGCTAAAACAGACCTTAGCAATCATTTATTCCTACACCAACAATAGTTCTGTCCATTACATGTGGAGATGACATTGTTTTTTCCAATAGTGGTAACATATTGAGACACCCTTTTTTCCCTTGCAAAGAAGGGTCGTGTAACCTGTAAAGCTCCATATAAATATTAGCTCTTCTTTTTCTTAATAATGCTAACGGCCATAAAAGCCATAGGTAACCACAGTATAAATTAGCAGTGAGTGTATCTTAGCATGAGACAAATAAGTCTGCATGCTAAGCATAGGAAAGCGAGTTCTCAGTAGGTGGTGGTGTTGGCTGCCTTAAGTCAGATTTGCTTGTGTCCTCTTCTTTAGGAATGGGATTTTGCCCATTCATCAGTTCATCTAGGTAAAAAAAAATACCATTTTTTGGCAGTGATTTTCCAGCAAATTAAGTTAATTTAAATCACCATATCTTTTGAAACCAGAAATAATTCACAATTCTTTTAGTATAAATGAAGGTCCACTGAAACACTAGATGTTTCCCTGCTCCCCTCCTCCACCTTTCTCCCACCTGTTATTTCCCTTCTCTTTTGCCTTTTGTCTCCTTTCTCTCTCTACACATGAGAGTACAGAGTACCTAGAGAGGAAGAAAATCAAGATGGTGAATGGCCTCCAGTCTGTGCCCTATGAGGTATGGTTGAAGGAATAGTGTGACTCGGACAGTGCTGCATTTCATGTCAGAAGACTTGGGTTTAAACGGAGGCTCCATCACTTATTACTGTGTGACCTTGGATCAATTACTTAACCACAGTGCTCTGATTCTGTGTCGACAGCTATAAAATGAGGGCATTGGACTGAATGGTCTCTAAAGTTCCCTACCAGCTCTCAATCCACAGTCTTATGAAGTGGGAATGTTTAGCCTAGAGATGAGAGAGGATTCATAGGGTTCATTGTGATAATTATAAAGTTTCAAAAAGCTTCTCATATGAAAGAGGGTTTCAACTTGTTCTCTTTGGCTCCATAAGGTAGGACCAGAAGCATGGGGTGGAAGATTTGAAGAGACAGATTTAGGCTTGATGTTAAGGAAAACTTCCAAAATGAGAGCTGTTCAAAAGTGGAATGGGCTGCCTCAGGAGGTCAGGTGTTTCCCCTATTGGAGGTCTTCAAGCAGAGGCCATAGGACCACTTTCTGAGTATTGTATGTAGAAGGGATTCTTACTTTTTCAGGTAAAGTGTCTGAGGGCTTTTCCAATTCTGGAATCCTATGATTCTGTGATAGATATGACTACATTCACTAATGACTGAAATCTTCCATTTTGGGGGAATCTAATTCATTGGTTGTTATATTATTTTCTTCTTGACACAAACATATTTGATCACTATCTACAATGGTTCATACCTTTTAGCACTTTTAATATATGTAAGGTATTGTCTGAAATATGTATGGATGTCATTTTCTAATCTTTATTTTATCTCATATCGATTCAGAACAGAATTTTTTAAATAGAATTCCTCTTTGCATGTTCAATTTTATGTTTGCAATGTGGGAGGAATAATCAGAGGTGTGATTGATTGTTTGCACCCTTAAAAATAAACTCCCCAAATAACTCACTTGTATAAATGTTAATTAACATATTTAAGTCCCAAACCAATGCTGTAGTTACTTATTTTAATAACTTGTCCTCTGTCATTTTTTTTAAAGGCCCACCCTTTATAAACTTGGCATAAAAATCCTACTAATAATAGGGTCTTGCCTATAAATAGTGAATTGTAGACATCATCTCCTCCTTCTATTGTAAGACCCACTACAATACTCCATGTATCTTCATCCTTTATTTTTATTCTTCCATAAAACTATGGCCCTTGATTGTAGGGAGGATACACAATAGGCCAGATGTCTTAACCAAGTTCGGATAAATCAGTCATCACCTTTTTTTTTCCTTTCTGAATTGCATTACACATAGCCACTTAAATGAGGCATACTTAGCTTTCCGCTTCATCCTTCCAAAGCTAACACAGCCAGGATCTAAAAGTACACTAACTATGTTGTCTCAGCCGTTTGGGCATCTAGCAGTAAGGATGCGGCTGTGGTTATTGTCAAGCAAGATGGAGGTCAAGCTGTCAGCATTTTGTCTGCACATTGTTTAATATGGAGACCAAAAATAACAACCCAGGGAGGGAATGAGAGATAACAGACTAATGAACTTTGTCCTAGTCATACATTTCAGAGCCATGTAGACGGATGATAGGAAACTAAGGAAACATAAGTCCCTGATACTATAATTTTATCTCAAGTTTAACGAACCTTAGAGTCACATTTATATAGTGTGTGATGTGAGAATTTTATAAAGATTTATGAATGTAGACTAAAAGAGCCTCATTATACTACCTCGTTCCTCTATGAATGTTACTCAGTAGTTATACAGCCCCCCTGGGGTGTAGCCAGGCAGAGAACAGTTGAATTCTAACTCTGATTCCCCATTCAGAGGACTATCAATTTGTCATCCTCTTTGAAAACTGATATTGTACAGCTTTCCAGGAATGAGGATTAGTGATTCTGAGGGCAGGCTGAGGACACCCCGCTGCCTCAGCCTTCTCCCCACCCCCCCTTCAGCTAGGAAATGGATTCCTATGTGATTTGGTGGGAGCAGCGCTACCAAAGGATAACTGGAATCAGAGTAGGGGAGCCAGATGGTTAAGGGAATGTTGGAGTGAAGAAGTGCATTGGGACAGAGGATCTCTGGGCCAGATGCCAGGTTCTCCTTTTGCCTAACACTCTTCTGCTTTTGGTCACCAAACAAATCTCACCAATGGTCCTGTTGGTTTGAATTGTGGAATCTGACTTTTGATTTCTTGGGAGGAAACATTCTATGATTTTGTCAATTTGGAGACCCAGATGGGCAATCTTAAAATTCCTCCCACGTCATAGTTATTTATTTTATTTTTGATTGTTCTGATTAGGCTCCTAATTGCCGTGACCTAAAAGTTTTTCTCATTTACACATTTTACTTATCTCCTATTTCAAGTGTGTTGCTTATAAAATTCAGTTCAAAACATAAGTTCTAAATAATGATGATAGCTAGTCTTTATATAATACTTTAAGGTTTGCAAAGTGCTTTATCTCATTTTTCATCTCATTTACTCCCTCATAATAACCATTGGGAGTGTTATTTTTATCCTCATTTTACAGATGAGGAAATTGAGGAAGGCAGAGCTTCAGGGACTTGTCCACATGAGTGACCCTCTGTCTCAGGCCATATTTGAATTCAAGTGTTCCAAACTGCAGCTCTAACACTCTCTGTACTCTATCATCTAGCTGCCTCAAGACTGATGACAGTCCATTTTCCTCATACTGGATCTCCTTTACACTGGAGAAGCTAGTAAATTCCCTAAACTATAAATTGCAAAAAAATTATAGTCTTCAGTGATAAAGAAAGTCCCTCACATTGAATTTAACCTTCTTTGGAAAATTGGGAAGTGAGACATCAACTATTATCCTAAATACTTTCCAGTAGTGCTTAAATGTTTAGAATAGCACTTCACCAGCTCCCTTTCTTATTCACACCAGACTCCATCCTTCTTAATTTGTCAGATATTTATTATCAAATTGAGACAATACTCTTGACACCTCAAAATTTAGGACAATTATATATTTATATGCTTTATAAAATGCAGTCATAATTTATGTCTTTCAAAAGATCTATATAAATATAAGAAAATAATACATTGGCTGAGGAGCTTAAAGGACTGTGCCAAAAAGTCACAGAAGTATAAATAGTAACTCAATGGTCTCTAAATTTTCTTCCTGCTCCAAATGTATGCTCCTATGATCTATGATTATTATTGATTTGTTGATTATTGAAGAAACCACCTGAAAGTACCCTACCATTTATTCTACCTTTATTGATTATCTAATTTTTGTGTCTTAGTTCCACATCCATGGCTTTGTTTTGTACTAGAAATCTACAAAAGAGGTAGAAACATAATGAAAATGTCAGACTATTTGATATCTTCGTGGAAAAATTTTCTATATATTAAAGATGTCACCGACACAATAACATGAAGAGCAATCGATTGCAAACTTAACAGTGATCACTGGACTGGAAACGATCAGTTTATGTCCCTATGCTAAAGAAGAACGATACCAAAAAATGTTCAAATTACCAAACAGTTGTGCTCATTTCACATGCTGGCATGATCATGCTTAAGATTCTGCAAGCTAGATTCTGCTTCAGCAGTATGTGACCTGAGAATTACCAGAAGAGCAGGCTGATTTTTAAAGAGACAGAGGAACTAGAGACTAAATTGCCAACATTGCTGGATTATGGAGAAAACATGGGCAAAAAAAATTATGGAGTTCCATAAAAACATTTACTTCTGCTGTGTGGATCACAGCAAATTGTGGCAAGTTCTCAAAGAGATGGGAGTAGCAAATCATCTTACTTGTACACTGAGAAACCTGTAGTTGGGTCAAAAAGCAATGGTTTAGATTTAACATGGAACAATAAATTGGTTTAAGATTGGAAAAGGAGTACCATAAGGATGTATATTGTCACCTAATTTATTTAACTTATTTCCAGAGTACATCATGTAAAGTGTCAGACTGGGCAAATCAAACGTTGGAATTAAGGTTGCTGGAAGAAATATCAACAACCTCAGATATGCAGATGATACCACTCTGATGACAGAAAATAAAGAGGAATTAAGAAGCTTCTTGATGAAAGTGAAAGAGGAGAGAGTAAAAGCTGGCTTGAAGCTGAACATAAAACAAAATGAAACAAAACAAAACAAAACAAAAAGCCCTAATATCTTGGCAGCTGGCCTTATCACTTTGTGGCATATAGAGGGAAAAGAAATGGAAGCAGTGTCTTTCTTGTATGGTTCTTCTGTGTACTCTTGCCATTTCTTTTTAATCTCTTCTACTTCTATTAAATCTCTACCATGTTTGTCTTTTACCATGTCCACATATTCCTGCGATATCTCTAATTTCCTTGAAGAGATCTCTTGTCTTTCCCATTTTATCATTTCCTTCTATTTCTTTGCATTGCTTATTTAAAAAACAAAACAAAACACAATCTTTTTATCTCTTCTTGCTATTCTTTGGAATTCTGCATTCAGTTGGGAATATCTTCCCCTTTTCTTTTTCCTTTCCTTATTTCCTCAGCTATTTTTAAAGCCTCATCAGACAACCATTTTGTTTTCTAGCTTTTCTTTTTATTTGGAGTGTTTTTTTTAGTATTTATATATATTTGAAACATTTAATTTTAAGACCTCGAATTTCAGATCCATTCCCTTCCTCCCTTGTCACCCATTCCCTCTGGGAAGATAAGTAATTCAGTATATGTTGCACATGTCTAGCTATGCAGAACATTACCATAGCAGATATATTGTACAAGGTTGCTTATAATTCCCTCCCACTCATCCCACCCCCCCACCCGGTCCATTCCCTACTTGATCCTGCTCCTCGTCTATAATGGGTACTTCCAACCTCCTCTCCCCGCAAGGATGCCCTCCCGTCCATCATCCCTCCTCTCATCCCCCTTCCCCCTAGTCTGCTGCAGGGTGAGATATCCCATTTAGTATGTATGTCATTCTCTCCCTGAACCAAATTTAATGAGAATGTGGTTTTGCCTTTTTGCCTTCCTATTCTTCCCCTCCTTTGCAACCACTTCCCCTTGCTTCTTTTACATACATGGGATAGTTTACCCTACCCTGTCTCTCCCCATCTCCTCTTGCCACTTTCCTCTCTCACCTCATAATTTCACCCCTTGAGTATCCTCCCTTCCCAA
The DNA here is from genome assembly GCA_011680675.1 of Gymnobelideus leadbeateri. Taxonomy (NCBI): domain Eukaryota; kingdom Metazoa; phylum Chordata; class Mammalia; order Diprotodontia; family Petauridae; genus Gymnobelideus; species Gymnobelideus leadbeateri. Next base: position 18,841 of record WOXC01002515.1, read on the forward strand.
CAAATTCAACCTATGCCCTCTATCCATATATAACTGTAAATATATATACACACATTCACATATGTATTCAAATGACCATATACCCTTCTTCCATTATTTTCATACTGAGACAGATTTCATCAGTCACAATTATTGTTTTTCCATATAGGAATGTAAATAGTTCAACTTTGATAAGTTCCTTTTGATTTCTTTTCCCTGATTACCTTCTCAGGCATCTCTTGCTTCTTGTGTCTGGATATCAAATTTTCTATTCAACTCTGATTTTTTCCTCAAGAATGCTTGAAAGTCCTCTATTCCACTGAATGACCATATTTTCCCCTGAAACAAAATACTCAGTTTTGCTGGGTAGGTGACCCTTGGGTTCATTCCCAGTTCTTTTGCCCTCTGGAATATCATATTCCATGCCCTTTGATCCCTCAGTGTAGAAGCTGCCAGGTCCTGGGCTATTCTGATTGTGTTTCCACAATATTGAAATTGTTTCTTCCTGGCTGCTTGTAGTATTTTCTCCTTGATCTGGGGATTCTGGAACCTGGCTATAATATTCCTGGGAGTTTTCTTTTTGGGATCTTTTTCAGGAGGTGATCGGTGGATTCTTTCAACCTCTATTTTGCCCTCTGGATCTAAAACATCAGGGCAATTTTCCTTGAGAATTTCTTGAAGGGTGATTTCTAGGTTCTTTCTTTGATCATGGCTTTCAGGTAGTCCAATAATTTTTAAATTGTCTCTCCTGGATCTATTTTCCAGGTCAGTGGTTTTTCCCATGAGATATTTCACATTGCCTTCTAATCTTTCATTCGTTTGGATCTGCTTAACAGCATCTTGATTTCTCATAAAGTCCTTAGCTTCCATTTGCTCCAGTCTAACTCTGAAGGAATGAATCTCCTCAGTGAGCTTTTGAGATTCTTTTTCCCTCTGGCAAATTTGGCTTTTTAAGGCATTCTTCTCCTCATTGCCCTTTTGGGCCTCCTTTGCCATTTGAGTTAGTCTATTTTTTAAGGTGTTGTTTTCCTTAGTCAGGCTGTTGACCCTCATTTCATACTTTTTCTGCATCCTTCTCATTTCTCTTTTCAATTTTTCCTCTACTTCTCTTATTTGATTTTTAAAGTCCTTCTAAAGTTCCTCTATGGCCTGTGACCCACTCATGTTTTCCTTTGGGGCTTTTGGAGCAGGATTTCTCACCTCACTGCCCTCCTCCTGTTCTATGCTTCGATCCTCTTTGCCCCCAAAGTAGGAGTCTAAGGTTGCATTTTTCTGTTTAATTTGTTTCCTTTGCCTTGGCATGTTGCCACTTAATTACTTGACTTTTGAGCTTGTTGCCACAGTATGGCTCTGCCGCCAGACAGGGGAATTTTCATCCTGAACGTGTGGGGGGACAACTTCCATTTCCGGCAAGCTGGGAACCCACCCACGACCTCCACCCCAGATCACAATCCAGATCCAGGGAGGTTAAAGCAACAGTGATTACCCCCCTAGACTGATCACTGGATCTCCCTACAGTTCACAGGCCAGGAGCTGGAACTGCCTCTGAAAACTACAAAATGGCATGTGTCCTCAGTGGCTTCTAGCCCCCAGGGGAGGAAGCTGACCCATTCCCCAAATACTGGTCCCAAAGTCCATAGGGCACTAACCTCTCACTTTGTCCTAGGCATGTCTATGTTGATAATTCTGGAATCGCCACAGCTGCAGGTGTTCTGGGGTCCCTCCAGCCAGCTGCTGGTCCGGCTGCCCTGGGGCTAAAACCGCAACTCAGGCGGACCTGTGTTTGGCACCCCAGAGCGCTGTGCTGGTCCTTCCTGCAGGGCTGCTGGGCTGTCCTCAGTGGGAGGTTAGCTTCTCTGTGTCGTTCTGTGGGTGCTGGGGCTCCAGAAGTTGTTCAGAGTCCCCTTTTACATAGTTTGGAGGTGATCTGGGGGGAGAGTGGCTTGGACACACTGTTTCTACTCTGCCATCTTGGCTCCGCCTGGAATGTTTTTTTTTTTTTCGTAATTGCTGCCTCCTGTACAATATCGTAAACCTCTGTTCATAATTAGAATTCTTTGGGCAATCTATCTACCAGATCTAACCTCTTAGATCTACTCATCACTTCCACTTCATATTCACAAGGAATGTTATTTAGGTTGTATCTATAGGGTCTGATGATTTTCCCTGCTTTCTTCAGTTCAAGTCTGAATTAAATAATACAAAGCTCACAATCTGAGCCATAGTCAGCTCCAGGTCTTTTAACTGAGCTGCTCTCTGAGCTTAACTTTGGCTGCAAAGTTATATAATCAATTTGATTTCAATAGTGATCATCTGGTAATGTCCCTGTGTAGAATCACCTTTCGTATTATTGAAAAAGTGTTTGATATAACCAATGAGGTATTTTGACAAAACTCTATTAATCTCTATCCTACTTTGTTTTGTACTCCAAGGCCAAACTTTCCTGTTATTCCAATTATCTTTTGATTTCTTATTTTATAATTCCAATCCCCTATGACAAATGTGATTACCTTTTTGGTGTTACTTCTAAAAGATTTTGTAGGTCTTCATAGAACTGATTAACTTTGGTCTCTTTGGTACCAGTGGTACCAGAGCATAGACTTATATTTCTGTAATGTTGAATAGTTTGCCTTGCATTCAAATAGATATTACTCTGAAGTTTTAGAGATTATAGCCTAGTACTGCTTTTCTTACCCTTTTATTGACTATGAGGGCTACTCCATTTCTTCTCAAGGATTCTTATCTAAAGTAGTATATGTAGTGATCACCTGAATTAAATTCACTTGTAGCTATTTGTAGTTTTCCCCACTCCACTCCACTCTTCTCCACTAGCAAGTGCACAAGACAAACAGTGTGAAATATATTTTCAAATCAACTTTTTAAGATGTTAAAGATAAGATAAGGATGTTAGGATTAAGAACTCCATATCCCTGTGGGCAGAAATTCTATAGGATGCTACCAGGATTCTGCTTTGGAGTCAACTGGATGCTGGCATAAGGCTCAGGAGAGAATGATGAAGTTGATTTAATCAGTAGGACAGTAGTTTACTATTTTACCTAATTATTAGTAGTGACGCAGTTGTTTTTGTGCTTTTTGAAGAATTTAAATGCTGTTAATATCAATATCCTTCAAAGCCTAGATTGGGAAATATGGAAGAAAAACCCAGATTGGGAAATATGGGGAAAAGCCCAAATTGCCTCAGTGTTGTGAAAATTCTGAGGTTTTATGACTTCTTATGTTACATAGCCAATGGAAGACTGAAGTCATAATAGTGCTTATCTCTCTGGAGAAAATCGTGGAAATTGATCAATAAACCTTTATGCTGTGTGTCAGGGACCTGGCTAAGCTCTGGGTCTACAAATACAAAAGTAGGACAGCCCCTGATCTCAGGGAGTTTATAGTTTACTAGGGAAAGACATGAGTGCAGCTGAAGTCCAAATCACATTGGGGTCCAATTTATAAGAGCCTGCTAATGCTTCTCTCCATAAGCAAGGGTTCTTAACTTTTTTTTTTAGTAGTCTAGTGAACCCGATGGACCTATTCTCAGATGAATGCTTTTAAATGTGTAAAACAAAATACATAGGATCACAAAAGAGACCAATTCATCTGATATTAGCTGTCAAAATATTTAAAAATTTAGTCCATAGACTATAAATTGTTTTGATTTCTTCACTGGAAACTACCTTGTTCATATACTTTGACCATTTATGAAAATGCTTGTTTTATTCCATTAATAAAACAAAATAAATAATTGTGAAAAAAAATTAGTTCATAGGTCCCAGGTTAAGCAGCCTTGATTAAGTCAGAAAACTTTCTTATACTAGGGGCAGTTGAAGGAACTGGGGCTATTTAGTCTGAAATAGAGAAGTTTAAGGTGATATCTACCTTGCAATATTTGATAATGTGGATGATGGACTAAAAGCTTGCTCTGTACTTCATTTCTCTAGGTTATTACTAAAAGTAGTCAGCAAACATTTAGTAAGCAAGTCCTATGTGCCAGGCATTATGCTCAGGGCAGGAGACACAAAGAAAGACAAAAGACAGTCCTTGCTCTCCAGGATCTCATAATCCAATGGGCAAATGAGTAAAAATTAGGATACCTGAGTAGACTGTAATGTCTTTGTGATCTGGTGACCATTGTCTTTATAGTTTGCATGGTACTTTGTGCATAGTAGGGCTTAATAAATGATTTTAATTGAATTGAAATCAATATAAAAATAACTTTCTAATAATTTAATAGCTATAAGAACAATGGAATGGGTTTTCTTGAAAGGTAGCGAACTTCCTGTCATAGGAGATACTCAAACATATAGCAGGTATAAATAATGAAACTATCAGTAGTAACATTTATATGATTCTTTAAGGTTTTACAAAGTGTTTTATTTGATGGTCATCTGTCAGGGAATTCCTCCCAAATCACTTCATTGCCTGAGAGATTGACTAGATGACTCTCAAGGGCATTTCTAATATTTAACTGTGATTTTAAGAGCTTTGCAGGTGAATGTCTTAGAAACCAGACTTGCTAATAGAATTGCTTCCTGATATAATGAAACCATAGGGTAAAGGAGTGAAAGGGGCAGCTGATCAAGGGAAAGGCAAATAGATTGTACTTCATGACAAATAGCATGAATTACAGCCCTTCATACTGGCAGGTGCATGTGCTTAGATTTAAGACTGGTGTTGGAGGAATTTCTTTCACCCCAAGAGAATACCAAGGCTGGAGATGATGGAGAAATGTAAGTCATGAATTCTAGCACACTGTTGGTTTGTTGGCTTAGAAAGATCCTCTCTAGGCACTATTTGTTTGTCCTGAGAAGAAAAAGAATGCATAAATCTACCAGTTTCTTACTGATGATTAATGCTTAGAATCAGTTGTGCGTCATCTGTCAACTAAACAGCTTCATTATTGATAGCAGCCATGGCATGAGTGCACACACACACACACACACACACACACACACACACACACTCTCTCTCTCTCTCTCTCTCTCTCTCTCTCTCTCTCTCTCGCTCTCTCTCCCTCTCTCCCTCTCTCCTCTCTCTCTCTTTCCCCCATTCTCTCTCTCCCTCCTTCTTGTTCTCTTTCCTTCCCCCCTCCCCAACCCTCAACCTTTCTCTCTCTCCCTCTCCCTCCCCACTTTCCTTATATTACTTAATGACAATTTAATTTACATTGAATCACTTCTCGTGTATTCAAGACATTTGTCAAAGATTCATTGCTTATCAGAGTAGTCCCTGACAGTTAATGAAAAATGATGTCTCTGGGGTCAAAATGACGAGATTTTAACCTCCCTGTTACCATTTTAAGTTGGGATCATAGTACACTCAATTATCTTTGTTGCAGACATTCCTTTACAAATCTAGTCACAGTCAAAGTCTTATGAAAAATGCTAGAAATCTGGAAGTGGAAACATAGGGAAGTGATTTATCTCATCAAGACCGGAGCTAATCTTTTTCCAGTCTGGGTCCGGAAATCCATGGGTTGCATTTCCTAGATAAGTCTCTGGCAGCACAGAACAGCTGGAATGAGGGGATATGAGTCTTCTATGAAACTCACATTAGCAAGAGCTCAGAAATCAATCTGATTATTGGTTAAAAATACCTGGCTTGATGAAATTCAGTTGATTGGGATTCATTTTCTATTCTGTGACAATGATGCTTCCCTTTCCAAAATTCAAATTGAGCTAAATATGGAAATCAAAGTTTTTTTTTTTTTAAATTAAGAAACTGCTAAGTGGGTGGGGTAAGATTGTCTGACACTCTCTGGTATGGAAAGAATGTTAACTATTTAGTTTCAACTTCTAATTGGTGGAAGTGGGAAAAGTGCTTAACCATCTGATTAGCTGAAAGAGAAATGCTAAAAAATGCTTTAGTGCTGCTCCAAGTTATCTTTTGCTGTAGTTGTGTTTATACAATTTAAGGGAGTTTGGTAAAACAGTCTATTGCTTAAATAAAGAAACAAAAACAAAAATACAATACAGACACTTACTTAACATTCATATTTGATTTGGAAGTAATCAAATGGCTTATCAATTGTTAGCCTACCCAGTGATAATAACTGGATGATATCTGGGTATGGATTTGGGCTGATTGTTATAAACAATTCCAGATGGAAGGCTAATGTAGACTGCCTGATAATGATGAGGAAGTTGGTGGGTATCTGTAGACAATGGAGGCGAGGATAGTGGGAGAAGCTGAGGCTCATAAGAGGACAACTGATTCACCCCCAGAATGTGAGTTGTGGAGCTGGGAACAGAAGTGAAGCCTCCTGGTTATCAGTTTGAAGCTCAGTCATGAATAGCCTGTACTCAAAACCTCATTTCCATTTTTTGAAATGGAGCATTCATTATTTATCTGTAAGAGTCACCCAAATGGTCAGCTCCTGTGGTCCTTTCTGAAGAGGGTCACCATAAAATGTTGAGGTATAGGGTGTGCTCGAGACCCCAAAATACCAACACACCGGGTTCTGTGGAATGAATTCCACCCAAGTCTTCTCTCAGACAAAGTAAAGCAAAGTTTATTAAAGTTCGCCATATTGGGTAGACTCTTAAGGAACCTCAGTATCTGTAAGACTTGTATTGGTCAAACGGGACAGAATCATCTGACACAGAGCAACTCAGTGCTAGAAAATTCTATGGTGCTTTCACACAACATGGAGGCAAGATGGGGTCTTATATACAGAAAGGTTATGGGAGGAATCTAGGGGTGGTCTAGAGGAGAAGTTTGGAGAGGGTCTTCAGGAGGAGTCAATGAGGTCAGACTCCAGTAATAAGTTACTAAGGGTGGGAAGTTGCTGGAGGCTACCTGGAGACTACAGATGATGATGGGCTAGGCCAGTTCAAGGGTGTAACAGTTGATTTGGGTATAGATATTTTGGGAGGATCAAAGGTGGGGGCTAGCTGGATGATGGAGGGGTAGGTTAGTAACAAAGGTTTGGGCCCAGCCACAGCCAAGAGCTTATGACCTCATGCAAATGCCTCATCAAATGGGAAAATTCAATCAGAGTTCAAGGGGGTTCCCATGTATGTACCTCATCACTTTCCAGATGAAAAGTCTCATGCTTTTTACGATTTTAAAGAAAAATTAACTTTATTTTCCTTGAAGTTCACAGCAGAGTTTCATATACTTGGCAGTGGGAGTGGCACCGTCTGCTATTTGGGGGAAGATTTTTTTTTAAATACCTGTTTGGGGTTTTGAAAAAAAAAAAGGATATCAGTCTTTTGCCTTGATTTGTGAATCTGAATTATTTAGCATATAAAGTGGTTTAACCATTTTGTGGACAAGTAGCCCACAATTATTTCCAGTGCAGCATAGGGCACATAAACAAGTTACAGAATATGGGCTCTTACTTGCTGCTATCCTCCACTCTGTAGGAGAGTAAATCTAATATTTCCAAAGATAAGTAGAGATTCTTTCTAAATTAGCCATTCAAATACCATTACTTGAAATTTCTAATCCTAGCATTGAGTGTTTATTCAATACTCAATCTGATCAAAGATTTGTTTCCTGTTTTATAGTGCTTAATTGTGACATGAGCTGGAGAACAGGCCCATTCTTGCCAATATAAACTGTGCCTATTAGGCAGAATCACTGTCCTAAATGATTTCCATTTCAATTTTTACATAGCTGCAGTTGGTAGCTTATGTAGCAAAGATATCTCATAATGCATACTCAATTGCCCTTTCTGGTTCTGATTAACCATGGGGGGAGCTTTGGGCCCTTCTCAGTTGTGTATGACTCAGGGAGAAAGGATTAGCATTTTGAATGATGAAGAGTCCCAGAAGAGCCAATGATTTAGTGGATGTATATAAGAGGGAATCACATTCCCCTTCCCTAACAATAATGGTTATAAGAGGAAACTAGATGGTACAGTGGATAAGAGTGCTTGATCTGGAGTCAGGAAGACCTGAGTTCAAAATTGACCCCAGGTTCATACTAGCTGTGGGACCTTGGGTAAGTCACATAACCTCTGTCTTCCTTGGTTGATTCAACTGTAAAATGCAGATAATAATAGCACCTACCTACCAATGTTGTTTTGAGGATAAAATGAAGTAATATTTGCAAAAGTCTTTGCAAGGATTAAGGTGCTATAAAAATGCTAGCTCTTACTTTTACTTTTATTAATATTAATACATCAAAATCATAGAATCTTTGCATGAGAAGGGGCCTTAGATATCATCTAGTCTAATGCTTTATCTGATTTCTTTTGCAGCATCCATGGCAAGTCTGCATACTATATGTGACAGACCATTTTTAGGGCCACTCTAATTGTTAGAAAGTTTTTCCTAACATTGAGCCCAAACTTGCCTTCCTATCTCCTCTTTCCTCCACTGGTCTTAGTTCTCCTCTCTGGGGCCACCTAGGATGAATCCGATCTGATTCCTATTTTAGCTGACTGCCCTTCAAATATTTGAGTGGCAATGTGGTAATGGGAAAGAATATTGCCAGCATAATCAGAGGAGCTCATTCACATCCTGGTTCTGCTGCCTGTTAACCCATGTGACCTTTAGTAAGTCATTTAACCTCATTGGTTCTCATTTTCCTCATCTGTAAAATGAACTTGTTTCATGAGATGCTTTTTAATGGTCCCTTCCAGCTCTGAGTCTTTTGATTACTATGGCTGTCTTCCTACCTCCATCTGTTCTTGTCCTCCTTGAATCACACTTTCTAAGACATAGTTTCCCAGCCCTTTATTGCCATGGTTACACTGCTCTGGCCCAGGACTCCTTATTGACTTCCATGAACTTGGGACAACTGTACGTGGAAGGAGGCCCCACATTGTATTTCAGGACTGTAATAGTCTACTCCAGGATGTTCCCAGGGAACTATGAAGCCACCTATGAGCCCAGAGATTGGTGTGAACCTTTCTGGTTAGAAGCTTATTGTGACAATTTAAAACATTTTTATTAAAAAAGTTTCAAATATTTTGCCTCCCACCAATAAAAACAAAACCTGTTACAAATTCCCACATTAGCTATCACATCCCCCTTCCCTTACAATAATGGTTATAAGAGGCAACTAGATGGTACAGTGGATAAGAATGCTTGATCTGAAGTCCGGAAGATCTGAGTTAAAATCTGGCTTCAGGTTCTTACTAGTTGTGTGACCTTGGACAAGTCACATAACCTCTGTCTTCCTGGGTTGACCCAACTGTAAAATGAAGATAATAATAGCACCTACCTCCCAATGTTGTTTGGAGGATAAAATGAAGTAATATTTGCAAGGTTCTTTGCAAGGAGTAAAGTGCTGTAGAAATGCTAGCTCTTATTTTAATTTTATTAATATTAATAGATTAAAATCATAGAGTCTTTGCATGAGGAGGAGCCTTAGATATCATCTAGTCTAACCCCCAAATCACATCCAAATACACACACACATCCTAATGATGGCCTGTCACACAGAGCATTCAATCCGACTTGCCAGGGATGCTTCAAAAGAGAAATCGAGTAAAATGTTAGACCAGGTGATGTCTTAGGTCCTTCTCATGCAAAGATCCTGTGATTCTGATCTCTCATTATTAATAATATGATCATAGCTAGCATTTACATTTTAACACCTTAATATTTGAAATGAACATTACAAATACTATTTCACTTTATCCTCAAAACAATGCTAGGAGGCAGGTAAGATATATATATATATATATATATATATATATATATATATATATAAATATATACACATATACATACCATTATTGCATACATATACACATATATGTGATATGCATAAAACACATGCATATATGTATATGTAGATATACACATATATACAATGTGCATATATATACATATATACATACATGTATTGGGAGGTAGGTGCTATATATATGATATATAAATAATAAATTAGCAAACATATATCTAATATATAAAAATATATGTGGCATATGTATATGTATATGTGTGTGTGTATATATATATATATATATGTATATATATATATACCTCCCAACATGTGTATATGTAAGTATATTTCAACTGGCACATTGGGCCCGTCACCTCTCTCTTTAAAAAAATTTGAACTTGTTTTTTACATAGTAGTTTTCAAAATCTTGAAGTTAGCATAATTACATTTAAATAACAACACTACAGATGTTTAAGTGTATATTGGGATGAGTAAACAATTACTGGATTTCACTGGCAACTGAAAGGGCAGGATGTAGTTATGTGGAAACATCTCACATGCATCATTCTGAATATTCAATGCTTCATCTTCCTAGTTACTGTTCCCATTTTCCATTTCATTATTCTTTATTGAATTTCATGTTCACTTTAAACAAGAATTTTCAGGTAACTGAAGTCAAGGAACAAGAGCATCAGTTCTTATGGCACAAAAAATATTCCTAACTCTACTGATTTTGGACCATGTTCCAGTCATCTAGTCCCCCAAACTCGGCTGTTATCTTTGATTCATACCTCTTCCTGTTTTCATATCTGGTCACTTATCAGGGCCTGTCAAGTTCTTCCTTTAAAATATCTCCCTTATCTGTCCATATTCATTGCTCCCACTGGAGCTCAAGCCATCTAATCGATGCTGCTATTGAATTAAAATTTTTATTTTCAGTTCTGAATTCTCTCCCTCCCACCTTTTCCTTCTCTACCCTTTGAGAAAGCAAGAAAAGCGAAAAACTGTTATAAATATGTGAAGTCAAGCAAAAAGATTCCCGTTTTAGAGAAGAAGAAGGAGAAGGAGGACGAGGAGGAGGAAGAGAGGAAGAAGAAGAAGAAGCAACTACAATTTGGACTTTAAGTCCATCAACTCAGTCTGGAGTGGATAGCACATTTTGTCTTCTGGAACTGTGTCTGGTTCTAGCACCATAAACATAACTATGCAACGTCTATTTGCCCTCCTCTATTACAGTCAGAGGGAGCAAAGTATGATGGAGAAAGTGTCATGTTCAGAGTTGAGAAAATCTGGGTTCAAATCCTGCCTTATTAGCTGTGTGACCTTAGATAAGTCACTCAGTTTCTCTGAGCCTCAGGCAAAACTGAAATACTAGACCCTAAAACCTAGTTGTGGCAAACTGAAGATTTAGCCTGGTTCCTTAGAAATGTCTTGCCTGTCTGCTCCTTCCACCTGCATCATCTTGGTCTCCAAACTCTGGAGAGCAGCTTGGACTCAGAGAGCCCAAGTCCTGATGCTAATAGGAAATGTAATTGAAAACAGTTAGGGGTTTTTCAATTAACTGTAGGGCAGTGAAAACCTTTTGGTGGCAACTTCAAAACAATTTTCTGGCATAGAAATCTACTGGCAGTCCTAAGCATTTGGTTATTGCTGAGACAAAGGAAATAGGGATAATTAACACCTGCACAAAACTAGTGTTCTTTAGATCTTCTGTCTTGCTACTGAGCAGGCTTGATCTGTCTTTGCTTAGCAGCTATGGCTATACGCCTTCTGTGAGTCTTCACTGTATTAGGAAATAAAGCTGAAAATCCCAGGGAAAAAACATCCCCCAAACTGGTGAAGAAGTATAACTCAAAGGATTAGGAAATTGATAGAGAAAATTTAGGGTGAAGAGCCGGAAATGTTGCCAAATGCTGAGTCATAAATCTCTGGTCATCTAAAATTAGACTGGACTATATAGGCAGGAGAATTCACAAGGTGACCTAATGATTCTTTGTCCATTTCTAATTTCTGAGTCTATGGACAGGTCTCTTTATCATACTTTCTTTTTAGTATATTTATCATAATTATTTATAGATTTTACTTAGAAGGCCTAAAATCACTACCAAAATGTCATTTCATATATTAAGGCCAGTCTATTTTAAATCTAGCAAGAGAAGTTCTCTTCACAAAGTTTTCCCATCATGTTCTCTTGTGTCTGATGCTATTTTTGAATTTGCATTTGCAGTGGACCTAATCTACCTTTCGTTGAGAAATTTATATCCATTGGTAGGTCAGTTCATCATGATTTTATGTTGTGAATGTAACTGTAAATTATGAACCATCATTCAATTTGAGTTCTTCTCTAGGACAGAAAGACAGCCTGAAAGCAGAAGGAAAACTCTTTGTGTTTATGAAGATAAGAAAGAAGTCCACAGAGACAAAGCTTTGATAGTGAACATCACTTTTAAGGTAGAATGCTGTATAAGGCTGTGGGCTTGGGCAGGCTGTCAGAGCAGGGCTAGTATATAGCCAAGGCAAAGTTGGAGGGCTGGACTGGGAGCAGGCTAACCTGGAAAAGGATGTAGAAGTTGGTGGTCCAGAACAAGTCAGAAGTGTAGAGTGGGAGTGCAGCTAAGTAGGAGCAGGCAGAATCAGATGATCAGAACCAGGAACCCTAAGGTGGAAAGAATCAGAGTGGTGTCAGAGGTGAGAAGAGGATTATATCTGGAATCTGGGAGAACTGACTAGGCAGAATCACAGGATTATACTGGAATCACCAAGTTAAAAGGGACCTTAGATGCAAAGTAATCTAATGGGTACCTGATCAAGAAACCCCTCTACAAGGTGCCAGATATGTAGTTATCCAAATGTTACTGAAAGCTCTGAGGAAGAACCTACTTCTCAAGGCAGCCTATTGCACCTTTGCTTGGTTTCTTTCAGAGCTTTCATCTCACAGGGAGCCTAAATCTGGCTCTCTGCAACATCCAGTGGTTGCTCCTCGTTATGCTTTCTGGGACCAAGCAGTGTATATTTAGTCCCTCCAACACATGGTGGCTCTTCAAATACTTCATATCTTTCTTAATTCTTCTTCAGGTTAAAAATCCCCCAGTTCCTTTAATTGCTTTGATTTACCTGCCACCTACATTCTCCACTTCTACTGGAGGTGCCGTTAGACACTGATGGTAGGACACAGTACTCTGGCTTGGTTCACTACAAATTTGTGCTATCCGACCTTCATTGCTACATGGCCATCCTTTTATTCTTCCCTGATTGATTCTCGTTCAAACACCCTATAGTAGCTCTCTCAAATCTTCTCTGCTTAAGTTCCCTAGACAAACTGCCTTCCCCCTCCTCCTATCAGAGTGCCTTGCCTGTAACTTTACTTAGATCTTACTGCATTAGCTCTTTTCCCTCCTTCCATGTATCAAAACCTCTTTAGATCATCCTGCATGCTCCTTTGCTCCAGTCTCTTATGCAGAGATGACCCTACTCCTTGTGAAAGGCAAACCCTTTTCTTATAACTTTGATCTTATTCCCTCTGGCCCCCTCTGGGAGCTTGGTCCTTCAATCATCCTGGTTTTCCTTTTCAACATTAATTTCTCTTTACTTGCTGGGCTCTTTCTTTGCTGTCTATGAACATGCCCAGGTCTTCCCCATCCATAAAAACAAAGACAAAAAATAACTGACCAAACAAACTTTCACATGTTTCTGCCATCCCCTCAAGCTGTTATCCTATATCTTTCTTCCCTTTCACAGTCAGGCTCATCCAAGCTTGTGGTCTTCACTTCTGTATCACTTACTTCTCAACTCTTTGCAATCTGACTTCTAACCCCACCACTCATCTGAAACCACTTTCTCTACAGTTGCCAATGATTTAATAATCGCTAAATCCATGACCTTTTTCTAGTCCTCATCCTTCTTTGTGTTTCTCAAGCATTTATCATTGTGGTGCTCCATTTGAAACTCCCTTCCATGCTAGGATTTACCTGTTAATAACTATTCTTTGGGTCAATCATGGAACCAGTTTCAAATCTACCTAACTGTTCTCTTGTCTAGCCCACATCTCTCCATCTTTTCTACAAGGGATAGCATGAGACTATGTCAAAAGCTTTGTCAAAATCCAAGTTAAACTTTACCTATGACTTCCTCTTGATTTGCTAGTTTCATAACCATTTTCCCAAAAGGAAATGAGGTTAATCTTGGATGACCTGCTCTTGATGAAGTCATGCTGGCAATTTTTAATCATCACTTCCTTTTCTAGGAATCAGGAACCCAAGCACTGAGATTGGGCAGTAGGGGACTGAGATTAGCCAAAGAATTTTGAGCTAACAAAAGTGAGAAGTTCCTTGATATTGAACTAACAGTTTGACTTATTTAGACAATTAAAAAAAATAAATTCCCTGTTAAAGCAACTGCCATTCCCCATGTGACTTTCAGGGAGCGTCAAGGGCTGGAATAGTGAGTGTGTTGAGAGGAAAGCAGCTGTGGACAGGAAGTATTTTCTGGTCCAGAGTAATATACTTCCATTCTTCCCCTCCCCCCAACTCTTTAGCAGAGGTCCACATGTATGGAACATTGAATATGTTTTCAGATTTTTAAAATTGATCAGGTTTGCTTGTTTTTTTTCCTCTTTTTTCTTTTAAAAATTTTTTGTTATATGATATGGTTCCCTGGGAGGTTGAGGGTTAAAGAGATAGATGGGGAAAATTAGGAAATGTAAAAACAAAAGATTTCAACAAAATTTATTTTAAAATAGATATTTAAAACAAGCCTTTCTTAGAGGTTTCTGAGAACGTCTAGTTCCTTTGCACACATCATTATACCTTGACAATCCATTGCTTTAAAAAAATTTCTTTTTTACTACTGAGGTTATTGCATTTATGTATCATTCCTCTATGAAAACAAGAGTAATACCCTAAGGATGGATTTTTTTAACATTAAAAATTAATCTTACTTCATTTCATCCTTAGGTAGGATATAATAGTTATAATAAAAACCATACAGTCCTTTTCTTTGAAGTGTTAACCAAGGATTTCCTCATTTTTTCTAGAAGTCATCCTGTTCTCATTAAAACAAAAACCAAAACAAACATACGCTGTATCTCAGTTACACTGAGACGTCTCCATTCTCCAGTCTAAGATCTACTTGTATATGTCTCTCTGTTCCTGTCCTATGTTGGTTTTCCATTTACACCAGAAGTTAGCCCTCTTTTCTTCTTTTCTGGCTATTCTTCTTTCCTTTTCTTTATCTTCTCCAATTTCTTCTTAATGGGTTATATCTCTAAGCTCTGTTCCCTTGAGGAGCTCACCCACATACCTATGTCCATATGTTGGTGACTGCCAAATCATTTCTTACCCTTTTCAGTAGGCTACAAGAAAGCTCCATTTGGGTGTCCCCCTGATATTGTAAACTTGCACTGATGTACAACAAAGAATCTTAAAGGTTCTATATCTAGAGCCCATGAACTTTTTAAAAAAATATATATTTTTTTTTAAAGCAATTGGGGTTAAGTAACTTGCTCAAGGTTACAGGGCTAGTCATTATTTATGCGTGGGTGCTCATTTTCTGAGGCCGGATCTGATCTCGGGTCATCCAAACTCCGAGGCCGACGCTCTTACTCACTGCGCCACCTAGCCGCCCCTTTAGGGCAATTGGGGTTAAGTAACTTGCCCAAGGTTACACGGCTAGGTTTTTGTTTGTGCGGATTAAGTGTCGGAGGCCGGCTCCGAACTCAGGTCCTTCTGATTCCAGGGCCGGCGCTCTATTCACTGCGCCACCTAGCCGCCC